>JAYJME010001477.1:0-16329 GCA_036873775.1 Costaria costata
CCCCCCCCCCCGCAGCTGCCATGAGCGTAGGGTCGGCGCAGGTTTTTGCGAGTTCTTGCAACCAGTCAAGGCGAGGTGAGAGAGCTGATGGACACTACAACCGAAATTTTAAGTACACTCGGAAGCGAGAACCGCACTGTCTGTACTGGTGATATTTTTCACCATCTTCTAACAATATGGAAAAACCGAAGAGCGAAATTTGCAATTCAGTCCAGACACCAGGCTTTGCTAAAGAATCAAATCGGATATTCAACTGACTGTCGAATCGGAAGGTCCGAAGTTACATATGTGTAGACCTAGTGTTCATGCGCGGCTGCTGTCAGAACAAGTTTGGTGCATGCCCAGGGCGCGCTGTACATGGCACTAGCCCTCATAGTAGGTGTTATGTACGAACGCAACGCGATGGAGCGGCATGTGTCTTGTAGAGCTTACGACAATGACATCCCCGTTCCTTTCGTGGGTACATATTTCGGGCGTATACCTCTTCGACTACAACCACGTGTTCTTTCGACCCGCTGTATGAGTACCTACCGCCGTAGGTCAGAAGTTTCTTCCGTAGCGATCGATGCCAACAAGGTGCCCCAATCCGTCTCGTCGTCTAACGCTGCCATGTCCGTGATCTCACGAGGTAAAGACAACACTCACCATTCGATACGCTGCTGTAGAACGAAATACAGTACGAGCCATGCTCCGATAGGGGGGCTACTCGTACGTCCTGTTGCTTCAGCCGATTGCGGGCCACTAGGCCGAGCGATTACTTTAGTAGCAATGCTTTTATATTTGTTTGGTTTTTAGGAAGTTCAAGATACGCACCCCCATGGAATTGGTTTTCACCGCTACGCCAACATAACAAGTTTTAGAAGCTTTTTTTCGGGTGAAGTGCAGAGCCACTCGGGTGAGTGGCCAAGGCACCAAAGTGAAAGTAAGTGTAGACACGTTTACCGCAGCGCCAGTCGTACACGGCCTCAGACGCACCACGATAAGGGTAGCTACAAAACCTTGATCTGACCTCTCATTTAGGGAGCTCTACACCTCGCACCAACAGCATATAATACTCGAAGACGCGTTGTAACCTATGGCCGAAAACACAAGTCCATGAGCGAACATACTATTCAAGCATTCAAACCAAGCCGAAAGGTAACTAGTGTGCACCTCCTTCTCCTAGGTTAACGGCGACCCTACCTACTAAGAAAATAATCCATACTACGATAGGGGTGCAACGGGCAGCTGTTTCTGAATCTCCACAGCGAATGTAGCCTAACATCCATCACCCGAAAGCTGGCATTGAGGAGACCTGAGGTTGAACTTGATGAAAGATCCCACCGATGCTGAAAACAAACACGAAACACGTTACTCCACCATGATTGGGTAGCGTATTATATTCCTCGCTTGAGCAGCCGTGTCAGAAAGTGATAGAGGTGATACAAGCAAAAAATCAAAAGTTCTTTGGGCAAAACAGTGAACCCCCTACGATCGCACGGCTACTCGCCCAAACCTCGGACGAGAGGGATAATGCTGAACAAAACCCCCTTGCATCCCGCTTTACCCCAAGGGTCCTTTCGGGCATGCAGGGTATCTCCGTTGGGGAAGATTCTGTTTTATTTCAGCTTGAGTCATCTCGTCGAAGATAGCCTAGTTCAAAATCACTCTAACCATCAGCGGACATGATTCAATCACGTCGAATCGTCGCCTTTTTTAGATTTCGGAAACGTCCACATGACCATCGATTTCCGGCCCCTTTCCGCGATCGCGCGATGTCATCCTCTGTTGATTTCATCGGCAACGACTAGGTGAAGATAGCTTGGCTTTGGACGCCTTGGCCATAGCCCTCACCCACGAATTCGACGGAGTGAAGTGGTACGTGTCAACAAGAAACCTGCAGATGGTTTGCTTGAACTTATGCGTGACATGCCGTAAACTGGCGATGCCACACATCGTGGTCACCGCCAATACTCCACGCCATCTATGGCTGCACCGCAAGCAAGACGCCTCGGGGAAGAAACGACGAGCCTCTCGCGTCGCGATATTGAAACCGGGCTCAATGACATGGACGTTGCCTTCAGGTGAAATATTTCAAGGGAGCAAAGCGTGTAACAAACACCCCGGGTCCATACTAGCAGGCGTAAGGCGACTAGTGCGTTCGCCGGGGCGCAGGAAGGATGTGAGTAGAGCCTGGTGGCCAGAGACGCTGCGGAAAATGACTTTTGGGCTCTCGTTCAACCATCCGATCCAAGACATCGCGTGGCCGGCGTCGCTCGAGCAGTTAGTATTCGGTCGAGATTTTTGTCAAAGTCTGGAAGGCGTTGTGTGGCCGAACTCGCTGAAGAACCTCACTTTCGGGTTTTACTTCAATCTACCCATCGACACAGTGGTGTGGCCGACATCGCTGGAACGTGTAACGTTTGGACACCGATTTAACCAACGAGTCGACCAGGTCATGTGGCCAGCATCCTTGCAGCATGTGGCGTTTGGTCATTCCTTCAATCGACCCATTAACGGGGTGGTCTGGCCAACGTCTATGGTAGGGTTTGAGGTTGGGAATTACTTCAACCAGCCGGTCGACGCCGTCAGGTGGCCGCTCTCTCTGCAGCGTGTGACGTTTGGTGACAACTTCAACCAACCAATCGAAGGCGCCGTGTGGCCGACCTGTTTACAGAGTATGATATTCGGGAAACGTTTCAACCAGGATATTACCAAAGTCGTGTGGCCAGCCTCACTGCAGCTTGTCTTGTTCGGCGATCACTTCAACAAACCTATCCTAGGGGTGGGGTGGCCGGCGTCGCTGCAGCACGTGATGTTTGGGGCGCACTTCGACCAACCCATCGAAGGAGTCCAGTGGCCGGCAAATCTTCTGCGTTTGATGTTCGGTGAGCACTTCAACCAACCTATCCTGTTGGTCGAGTGGCCAAGTTTGCTTCAGCGTTTGATGTTGGGTGATCACTTCAACCAGCCGATCTTAGGAGTAGAGTGGCCAAGTAGGCTTCAGCATCTGGTCATTGGCGATAACTTCGACCAACCAATACATGATTGCGTGTGGCCGGAGACGCTGCAAGTCATGTCCATTGGGGTCCCACTCAACCAACAAGCTACTCAAGGCGTCACGCAGTCCGCAACCACTCCTCGGGCGAGGATGGGTCCTAGGTTCAACCGGTCAATCGAGCGTGTAGTGTGGCCGGCGCAACTGCAGCGGGTGACGTTTGGAGCTTTCTTCAACCAGCCAATCCAGCATGTTGTATGGCCGACGGCGATGACTTGTGTCACGTTTGGCGACCATTTCAATCAGCCCGTGGACAGGGTGGCATGGCCGGTCACTCTTGAGCGAGTGGTGTTTAGCTACGACTTCAATCGGTCGATGGAAAGAGCGCAGTGGCCGCCCTCGCTGCATCACTTGACGTTTGGAAACAACTTCAACCAGCCTATCGCCAGGGTCCCGTGGCCGACCTCTCTTGAGAGTTTGTGTTTCGGCAACGCGTTCAACCAACCGATAATAGCAGTCGTGTGGCCAGACTCATTGACGCATTTAGCATTTGGGGATAGCTTTAACAAGCCTATCGAAGGAGTATCATGGCCGGTTTCTCTGCAGCGTGTGCGGTTTGGAGCTAAATTCAATCGTCCTATCGTCGGTGTCGTTTGGCCTGTCTCTCTGCAGCGGTTGACGATCGGGGATAGCTTCGACCGACCAATTCAAGGAGTAGTGTGGCCGCCTTGGCTGCAGAGTTTGACGTGTTCACTAAAGTACAACCATCCAACCGAAGCCGCCGAATTTCCGGCTTCGCTGGACTATTTGACCTTTCGGGTTGCATGCAACCGCCCAATCACCAAGATCACTTGGCCACCTTCGTTGTTGAGTCTGACATTTGGCCCATCATTCAACCAGCCAATCAGCTGGGTTGTGTGGCCGGTTAGGTTGCACAGCATCATGTTTGGGTTTTTCTTCAACCAGCCGGTTGGCGGCGTCGAGTGGCCTGCCTCGCTGACGCGTTTGTCCTTTGGGTACCGGTTCGACAAACGTATCGACACGGTATCGTGGCCGCGGTCCCTGGAGCATTTGACGTTCGGGGAAACCTTCGATCAACCAATCGATCGAGTCGCGTGGCCGGCTTCACTTCTGGGATTAAAATTTGGCTCTCGGTTTAACAAACCCATCGATCAAGTAAAATGGCCTTCGTCGCTGCAACAATTAAAGTTCGGGTTTCATTTTAGCCAACCAATAGACGAGGTCGTGTGGCCGACGTCCCTGCAGGTTTTGTCCCTTGGCTATTGTTTCGACAAATCACTCGACGGGATTACATGGCCGGCGTCGTTGCGGAAGCTGACTGTTGGTGGAGACGACATCCCTGTGCGTCGGCAGTAGCGTAGCAATGCCAAGCGACGGAAGCAGACACGTGAAAGTAGTTCAGCACGGACAATGCTTACTATAATGTAGCCTGGGTGACTGGGGTATGGTATGCCCTAACATATCTTGAATGTGGGTTCAAAGAAAAGGTGCACAACGCCACACTGGCGGCAAATCTCCTTTTTATGTCGGCATCAAGAGTGCGGAAACTCAACCATGGGAAGCACACGATGCCGCTTGATTCGCTGTACTAGATACCGAGGCCGCCGTTTAGGTTCTTCTCTGCTGCATTGTGCTGGTGCGATTGATATTTCACATTGAATTGAGCCTGGACGAAGGGCAGGGACCAGGTGGTGTAGGAGATGGGGACGTTTCGCCATCTGAAAATGACCAACACGTCAACAGCGTTGTAAGTCTAGTCCAGACGGAAAGGAGTGGGTTGGTCGTTTTTCCCATCAACCCATCAATGTGCAGTGTCTTTCAGCCAGCCTTCCTTCCGTTTTTGCGGTTTGAGGCTTTCACCATCCTCACTCCGTCTATAGGTAACAGGCATCAGTCTCTTGCACGGGTGTCTCTTCAATCTATATGTGCCTATACACAAGAGTGTGCTGCCGGCCTCGGTGCAACATATTCAGGCCACTGATTTTCATTGTTAGGCTGGTTTTGACCTATAAGGCCGTCCCGTTCAGCCTGGGGATCAGTCGGACCTTCAAGAATTGCTCCGTAGCGCCGCATTCCACGAAAATACCCATTTCATTGCTGTTCCGCTGACAGGTCCGCAATATCAACAAAGGTTGCGAACCCTGACGCCCCATCCTGTGGATGGTCGGGTACGGGTTGCTCTCACCAACGTGAAGGGCGTCAGGGCTGACTGTGCTGCTGTGGTTGAACACTATGTCCCATAAACTCTGATTGACCGCGACGCTACCGGTTACCCCGGGGTGTTCCAGTTGCGCGCTTTAGCGCCCGAGTCACGCTACCTGTAGGGAAGGGGCACCTCTGGGTCCTCGTTTTTCAGCCGCCGACCAGAGGACTGCTCGGAGGAGTGACTGCCCCCTGTTGTTTGTAGTACTACAGGAGGTGTTAAAAGCATCAACGTTTTCCCAGTTTGCGCATCATTAAGATTGTTTGCGAAACACTTTAGCCAGATCAAACCAGTGCCATAGTTGAAGAGGGGTAATGGGTCAGCAACGAGTCGCTCGCCCCAGTGGCCTCCCCTTGGTGGGAGTGAAATCGTCGAGTATGTAATATGTGGGTAAGGTTTCGACGACCGGCAACTTGGCGTGAACGCGTTGGTTTTGCTATTTTTTGTGCGTCCCGTCTGAAGTGTGTGTCCTACCTTCTCCGTCTCCCTCTCGTTCGCATCTCAGATACAGGTCATTGCTATGCAGTAAAAACCTGTGCAAGGTTGAACAAGAGCAGAAGTTTGAGGTGTGCCCAGCTCGTACTCGACGAGGAAATATTTTCCGGATTGAAAAATCATCTCGTATATCGTCATGATCGCGTGTAGGGGGGCGACGTTTGTTCGGAGCGGGGAGGGGGGTCGCATTTGAGCGGACAGAAATGAAGTAAGTGTCGAGACAACAGCCCCAAAGCAATGTAACTAAACTACTTGTTTCGGACTTACGTCCGTTTGGTTCTTTCGCTCTGTATGTGGAACTACAGTACATACATGTTCACGGTGCGATACGCACACAGCACCGATTTCGACACGGCCGGGTTTCAAACAATCGCCACAATTGAAGCAACGGTTTGCGCCGCTAGCATCGCAAGACGTGTTGGGTTCGTCAACCGAGGGGTGGGCGACTGCCCACAACATCGCACTTGCAACCGTCTTCTGCAACCACAAAGCCATATTCGGCCGATTCATGTTTTTCGGGGAAACTTGGCTTAATTTTGAACCCGTTCCGGAGGCGCATTCAGCTGAAGGGCCCGGGGGGGCGCCATTGATTAAACGCGCTGCCGGGGTCGCCGTTAGTTCTTCTCGGTCGACAAACGTGCAGCGGGGCTACGTCATTAATTGAAGGGATCGCTGCCGGCGGGTAGGTCGCCTAGTGCTCTAAATGAAGAGTATAATCTGGGCCTTCGTCGATTCAAGTTCCGGGTTGTTTTCCGTCGTTTCTGCCATTTTTTCTCATCGAACATGATTTGCCCTCTGACCATTGCCTGCGTACATCCGTCGAGTGTCAATTAAGCAATTCTCACGCAGTAGCCCGGGCTAACGAGCTTCTGCAGACGCCCCAGCTTGTAAATCGGCCACATCGCAACCAAACATGTTTAGACAAAACCAGACAGAGAGCAGACAGCAGAGAGAAACTTTACGCTAGATAAAAGTAGAGAGGTAACGATAGCAAGGCTGGCTCGTACTCGCAGTAGGCCGTGTGCGTTTAACGTCAGAACAGGAAATACTATTACGGGGGACCATAGTTAAGAAGACCTAACGTAGACACAATAGGACCTACTGTAGACACCAAAACAAATATGTTTCCCTATTTTTGCTAACATTATTTGGTCCATAGATAATAGGACCTACTGTAGACACAACAGAACCTACCGTAGACACCAAAACCTATACATTTCCCTATGTTTGCTACCAATATTTGGTCCTGTTTACTATGGTCCATCGTAATACCTCATACTGGTAGAGAGGTACACGAGGCAAGGCGGCCTCATGCGTACATTATGTACATGCCGTAGGCCGGGTGCGCTCCAAGAGTTACGTGGGTGACGAGGTGTGTATTTGTCGTGAAACGTTAGGCTGAGCCAGAAGACAGACAGACAGACAGACAGACAGACAGACAGAAAGACAGGCATATATGTACAAACGGAGACATATATATAGTAGGCTTACGTTCTATCCAAAGTGGGTGCCTTACAGGTGGGTATCTGCGTACACGACCAAGTAGGAAGAGGATTATGTGCAACCTCGGTCGCTTCGTTCCTTCGGCTTCAACACTTTCACAAGTACTACTGTATTCGACAGGAATATGAGGTAAGACTGCCTCGTGCTTGCAGTAGGCAGGGTACATTCCAAGCCGTACCAATACGGAAGTGGAATAGAAAGGGAAGAACTCGGGGAAATACGGAAGGGAACACAAACAGGAGCAACGTGTGAACAGTAAACATCCACCCCCCGGACAGAAAAAAAACAAATTCTAGTCTGGAAAACCACGTCAGGTAACCTGTTCGTTTTGGGGCCTGACCCATTCGGTGTTTTGATTGTTTGGTGGCTACGGTTTCGGAATGGCACACGTTCAAACAAACGAACTATGGCACAATGGTCTGGCCATTTGTTCCACATCTTTGCCGTAGGGGATGGTAGACGTGGGCAACCTTTGCTGGGGCTGTTTGTTCTTTGTTTTGGCGAGTTTTACGCCAAAGAGCAAACTATGCCAGGAGAATATGCCATTATATATCAGTGGGCGTTTAAGACTACCATACTTCAGGTGTAGCGGGGTGGGGTGAACAAAATGGTTGTTGAAAGGCTGAATCATTATATTACAAGTATACGTATTTTGTCAGCCGATCTTGTAGATGCTGTTGGGACGTTTCCCATTGGCGACTGGACATCTTACACAGGTTGTCAACGTACTCAACGCTCAAACTACAGGTCGAATGAGCACACATTGATACGGGTTTTCTTTGTCAAAAAACAGGTAACAGCAGGCTATTGTATTTTTCGATGTGCAGTAGCGACTGCACAGCTTCATGAAGGCCCTTTGCCACAGCGTCACAGCCGTAGCCCATAGCCTACCGAGTCGCTCATAAGTTTGGCAGTGCTGCCGTATGCCGTTAGCGGATTAGCACACTGAGCAGTCTACGCAGTCTTTTCTCGTCGTAGCAGAAGCAAATCTAACAGGTACAAGGTATAGCTTTGGTGCCGCATCCAACACCAGCGGCGCCGTTAATAGCTGACTGAACACTACAAGCAGTCTCGTCTCTGTAGTTATATGTTCTCTAGAACAGGGTTCAACGCAGAAGGTAGTTCAGGCATAAGTGGTCGTTGTTGACAGTCTTGAAACCGTCTGGGGACCTCTCGAATGCATCAAAAATGTAGACGTCTACGTACTCGTAGGGTTCGAAAACTAGACGCACTCTATATATACATACGTCGAGGAAACAAGCGGAACACTCTCGCATGCCCACTCTTGTCATCAGCATCTGAGCTTGTCACAGTTCATCGCTCTCTGAACATTTATTTCCCTCAAGGGGCCCCAGTTGAAGCCGCCATTGACTCTTAACGCCCTCGACAAAGCGTGTCTGCTCGGTCGGCTAACGACTGCCAGCGCCAGCCTTCGCTGCTTGACCCGTTATGTACTGCACTGAGAAGAAGTCTGTACTGGCCTATACTCCCAAGTGATGTGCCCCCTAACCGGAACTGCGACTGTAAAAGGGTTAATGCGGGGGTGTCATCTGATAGTTCTACTCACGCTTGATGAACCATCCCCTGTGCACAAACTCTAAACGGGATGTGGAGCCCCTGAAACCAACCATGCCGATGGTTACGCTCTGTAGATAAGTCATCTGAAAGGATCGGCGGCTCAGTTGCGTGCGACTTCGTACTGGTCTGGTTACGTCAAAGATTTTTCTACCCCAGCATTTCAACCTCTGACGGAAACAGTGCGATTATTTAAGCATTTTTGTCTTACAGTAACTATACCTAGACAGAACACGCCGGTGCGAGTTCACACCCCCAACGTAATCGTTGTCAATTTTGCAGTTGTCAAGCATGTTTTTGGGTCACAAGACTTCGAGCTCCAGCGATCAACTGTCGCGTCTGCAACACATACGTGGGGAACTTTGCCATGCTGTTGCAAGCTCGGACCGAGGCAATACGCTGGACAACGTAGCACACTTGCGATTGCAAGAAGTACAGCTAGTTCTAGTGCGCCAGTGTGCGACTTCGCACAAATTGAACCAACTTGTGTCATTTATTAATGCTGTCAATTTGGTTTCATCTTGTGTCAAAACACAATGTCAGCTGAATATATTTATATTTTTGACATACGACAAAAAGTATGTAGCAGGAGAAAGAACAAGAAACTCAAGCGAAAAACATAGACAAATGGAAATCTAGGCAAAGACTATATTTCTCTTTGAGGTACCTACTTCCAGGTTAGGATCGACCCACCGTCTTTGCTGCCGTTGCTCCTCCTTTCCTTCTCAATTCACAGAAGACTCCGGACTCTCCTATTGCCTATTTCCGGATAAATATCGCTCCATCCTGTTTGCTGTATCTACTCCTCTTTTTTTTCTCAATACCACCCCACTACCTTATACGCTTAATTCCTAATACGTGTCCAAGCTCTATCCCCACGCCATCCGAGTGAGTGTGTCATCCCTCACCCCCGGTTACTTCATATCTCCTGTGTCCGAGTTGGAGCTAGAAGTGGGACACACTCTTCGAAATGGCAACCTGTTTTGTCTCCGGAACGTTTTGTAGGATGCGTTCTTTCAACAAACACTTCCTCGCCATCGACCCCCGATCCCTCGCCCCCCCGACGCCTGCTGCCAACTGGTCGATGAAGTAGCTACGTTCTGCCCCGAGGCGCCCAAAGCTTTCCACCGCGAAAGTGGCAAGTTTGTGGCTCAATTCGTCGACGGCTACATCTCGCTGATGAGCGTAGTATTGGGCACCTCGGAGACAGACGAAGCTGACCCATCATTGTTAGCACTGCCTTCCTGCAGGTGTGTCTGCGCCCGCGGTTCTGCGTGGGTTGTATCCGATGGATTGGTCTAGTCGCGAAATCCGGATTCAGAGCGTCCATCCAGAGTCTCCTGCCCGCCGTTAAGGGCTCGACACATTAGGATTGACGAGGAACCCCAGGCCACGTCAGAGGTCGTGACGTCGCATGGATGAGAGGGTGGTGCTGTTTCACCTGCGTGCCGGATCATGGACAAATACGTGCGTGGCGGGTGTTCACGTAGGACGTATCGCAACAGTGGCATTTACTTGCGAAACGTTCTTTTTTCCCCGTGAACCGCCTTCCCGCGCCGACGACCTTTGCCGCACGTACGATCCGGAGCAAGTCTGTTGGCTGCGCCCGAAGGTATGCGGTGGGTTCTTACCCCTTGTAGGCCACCTGTAGCGAGTGTTCTCCAAGATTTTGGTCTCCGTTTCCCCCCACCGGGCCTTCCGGTCACGGCGGGCGTGCCGTCTCCGGCAGCTGGTCTGGGACCCATGCTAGGATAAAAATGTGCACCCTTTTTTTTATGAGGCTATTTACTTTAGGAGATCCATATCACACCCAAAATTTAGGAGATCCATATCACACCCAAAATTTAGGAGATCCATATCACACCCAAAAACTGTTTTGGAGCAAACGTGGGAGGGCAGCCCGACAAACAAACCCATGGACTAGGCATTTCATACAATCTTATAGCAAAACAAGAATGGCATTGAGACCATTTTGGGTTAAAGAGCTCCGTCATTCAGAAACAAACAAAGCCAAAAAGTGCAATCTCTAGCGTCGCACGCGTCCTAGCGAGGCTGGATGTGTGCAGCGTGGCGGCCCTGGTTTACAAGATTGCCCAACCTTTGTTGCATGCCCAACAAGGAGGTTGGACTTCGAACTCCAAAGTTGACGTTATCGGTTGCAAAACATTAAACAAGTAAACGTAGACGTCAGGAGCCACAATCTCATTCAGAAGCAGAATAGCTTGGCACAATAAATATCGTCATGTTTTCAGATAGCAAACGGTGACACAGACGAGTTTAATGGCAGCAGGACTACCAGTAGGCAGAACTGGCCCTGCTTCGAACCCTGAACAAAAACACGCAACGTTGGTCAGGTTGAAAATGCCAACTATTTGTTGTCTTGGCAAATATTGGTTATTCATAAAACGTTGGCCGTCACACGACGAGTGGGGAACAACGGAAAAGCGGGAAAAACAAATAACCCAAACCATAAACTAATAAGGCATGTTTTACATCGAAATACGTTATACGATGATAGTACTTCCTCCAACACATGAGTAGAGTCTGTTATTTATGTTTACACATACCCTTAACGGTGTCTGATGCAGTCGACATTATTAACGTTCTTGGAATCTACGATGTTTTTTTGGATGATTTTTTTTTTTTTGCAAATATTTAATGCACGCACCACTCTGCATGCATGAACGGCCGAAACAAAAGTAGTTGTCCAAATAAAGGCCATATTTGGCCGTTTTCCGGAAAACAGAGAAAAAAAAATGAAAGCCCGGAAAAATGGCTAAAAACGCTAAAAAAACACTAACATTTATTATTTTTCCGCTGTATCACTGATGGACGATACCTACGCCTCGTCGCAAAGCGTGTCATCATGTTGTCGGCTATGTCCATCATAAAAACAGGGCAAAAATCGTCAAAATTTGGCCGAAAACGGTACGAACTGGCCGAAATCGTCCGGAATTTGGTCCAATTTGACCCATAACTTCTCAACAATGTCAACTCGGATTTTTCGTGCTTGTTTTTGAGCCCCTTCGTAACTGTATATGTGCAAGGCACCTAACTATTATAGCCTTGTACACCTTCCCGTTCACAAGATATGATCTGAGCGCCATAACAGACTTTATTTATGTGCTGGAGGAAGTATATCCATAATACCTCCCAATAAATAGCTGAATATGGCGTGTATAGAATGTGGGCACCCGAGCCTTTGCAAAAATATTTGGAAAATGGCCATTAGGAATTCACACGACCGAAAGTTGCCTTTAAAGGGTGTAACTACATTGAACTACAGCAAGCAGTAAAAAGCAAACAAAAAATACCCAAGATCGCCGCTTACGCGAAACATCATTTTTTCTCAGGGCAACGTTGGGCATTAACTGCGTACTCTATCAACTGCGGTTGCATTGGGTACAGCCATCAGCAGCACCCACAAACGAAAGGAGGACCGTATCAAATGTGCGCCCCTACGAGTATATAGCAGTAGTAGTAGAAGTAGTAGTACGGGGGACCATAGTAAATAGGACCAAATATTTTTAGCAAAAATAGGGAATTATATAGGTTTTGGGGTCTACAGTAGGTTATACCAGGTATTGTGTCTACAGTAGGTTCTATTAACTATGGACCCAAAATTGTCAGCAACAATAGGGAAATATACAGGTTTTGGGGTCTACAGTAGGTCCTATTGTGTCTACAGTAGGTCATATTAACTATGGTCCCCCGTAATAGTAGCAGTAGTAGTAGTAGTGCTGTTGTCAAAAATGTCTGGAGACGGGCAACCGTCAGGAAGGCAGCCAGTCAACGGGGTCCGTCCTAAGGCATTTCCATCCATCTAGATGGATTACCCCCTATCCCCGCTCGAAAAAACGTCTCAATATATACGTGGAAACCTCCAATGTTTTTGTTTTGTCTTTGTTTTGTCTGTTGCTGAGTGATTATTGATGCGTGCCAGCACCATAGCACCAACACAGCACAGCAGCGGCTTCGACCGTGGTAGACATAGACAGTCAGCAGTTAGTAGTTAGTACTAAGAAATACCGGTTTTCAATAATATGGACATGGGTTTTCCATAAGACGGGGATTGTTTTCTTGATGTCTCTGTTTGAATCCGCTGCCGTCAGACGGGGTCGTGGTGACTCCGTGGTCTGGGACGATGCCGTAGTGGAGGAGAACTCAGGATGGATGGAAAGACTAGACTCCCAAACTATGTACAAACACACACACGTGGGCTGTACCGTATGTCACGAACCCAATATACACCCAAAACAAAGAGGTGACCCGTGCCACTATGCCCCGGATTCCACCACATACATGAGTCGATCCATGTGTATATTATTGTCCCGGGGGTAACGTACCAGAGTCCCGTACCCAGCCCGTACCATGCACTCGATTCGACTGATCCGACCATCAGCCATCACACCAGAATGGTCGAAGCATGTGTAACAATGCCTCGACACATAATACGAGAACCCAAGATCCCAGTGACACGTATTATACGTATAGACCACTGAGTACAACAAACAGTCCCCGAGCTTAGCCGTCAAGACACGTCCGTCAAGGCATTTGCCTAGACTCCGTCCGTCAAGGCATTTGTCTAGACTCCGTCCGTCAAGGGGCAAGAGTGCCATCTCCTGACATCTGTAGTAGGAGCAGCGTGGTATTACAAGTAACGGTACAGTAGTTGTAGCACATAGTATTAATATGGAATACCTGTTAATATATACAAGAGCGACGGCGCGTGAACGACGGCGCGATCGATCGAGCGATCGGTGAGCGATCGAGCGGGCTACACGACTGGCGATCGACGAAGGCGGCGCAAGGCCGCCACGAACGAACAATGGACGATCACGCGAACGCACGATCGACGGTCGAGCGAGCTGATGATCTAGGGTCAAGCGAACGGCCTCCACGAACGATAGAGAGCGGGAGGAACCCACACTAAATAAGGACTAATATCTTTCGGTAGCGCACATCATGGAGAACGACGAAAGCATCGAACAGGGGCATAACCCTCTGCATGGGCGGCCCATCACCGTGAGTAGAACGCGGACGTGTGACCCCGGTGAAGCCAGCTGCCCGGACACGGTCTGCTGCCGCGTCTCTAGCCACGAGAGGGACAACAATTGCTTCGTCTTCGTCCGTCTCCATTGATATTATCACCCCCCTGCAGCAACGGTGGGTGTGTCACGTGCGCCAAATATTGTCCATCAGAGTCGTACTAGCCCCCGCCGTTATCACTCCTAGTATAACGGGGGGGTATAGTTAATAGGACCTACTGTAGACTCAATAGGACCTACTGTAGACACAATATAACCTACATAAGACATCAAAACCTATATATGTTCCTATGTTTGCTAACAATATCTGGTCCTATTTACTATGGTCCCCCGTAATAGGAACCAGCCCCCGGTGGTAAATATAGCAAAACTCGAATAAAACATGTCAATTATCACCGGGGTGCGTTAGAAACCACCCCACCACAGGAAACTACCCGGGTGATAAAACAAGCAAAGGTCAATTTAGCTATCACCCGGGGGGTGGTTTCTTACGTCATACCAGGTACCAGATAAAGTGTACGCAATCGTACTGCAATACTAGTGGTACGACCGCTGCAGCGCCAGCGGGTCCGGTATACGGCCACGGGTCGTACGTAGGTACCGCGGCCACCCACCCACCAACCCACCCACCCAGGAGAGCCGGCGTTCTGCCGGCCATACTAAAATAGATATTTGTTTGGAGTCCCTGAGACGTCTACTACTCTTCTATGTACATCAGCGCATTACGGAGAAGTACCTCAGTCAGTGGTGGCAGCACCTTCAGCGGGAAAAACAAACTACCACGTCAAGGGCGGCTATGCTCGGCACGGGAAGGAGGCAACGCAAAATGAGCGTACAGACATCATACATGGCCCATAGCGCAACAAAGGAGAGGAGACAGGAAGCAAACGTAACGGTTGTCATCACATGGACGGATTGCCTGCCTGGTCGGCGGAAGGCCGAAGGTGGCGACGATACTGTGGGGTTCATGAAAAACATGAACGTGCGCCCGCTGCCCTGCCCAAACATTATGCAAATTTGATTCTACGGTAGGAAGACGCCAATAACAATGAACTAGTAGTTTGGGAATATTTGTATTTAGACGTTCGTTGTTAAAATGTATTGTGGTGAGTGTAGGGGTGGCAATATCTTGATTTGATCGATTTTCCGCCGTTTTTAGGGTTTTCGGGTAATTTACGTCCAATTTAGTGTGTGAGCGTCTATCTCGCTCAGTTGTGACTTAGTGAGCGTCTACCTCGCTCAATTTTGACTGATTTTCGATTCTGACTTGAGTTTTAAAAATCCATGTTTTGACTTTTTACCAAAATTTGATCGAAAACAAAATCTTGATTTTTGTGAAAACAGGAACCTTGGATTTAGTGCACATGGGAAACATATATACCAGGTATATAGATTGGATTTAGTGTGGGGATGAACAATATGAAGTTTTTGTGGGTGATGGAAACTGACACAAACGGGAAAACGAATCCCCTGTCCCCTGTTTACACAAACATGGCATTTAAAATTAAGCGGAACTCCGTTATCCCGCCAAAAAATGTTCGAAGCTGCTTGCTCTGTCGGCCACGCCGCGCTCGACTCTCGTTCCACGACGAGCTCGACACCGACTCGGTGATGAGCCGGAGACCCCCCCTCTCTGTCTCTGCAAGACCCGTCGGCTGCCGTTCGTGTGACGTGCCTTGCCCCGTGACCTTCATTCGCCACCTGCTTGCCACAGATGGGCAACCTGGCGAGCCAGCTGACCTAATATCCACTGGTGTCGAAAATATAAGAACCCTTTGCCTGTTTATTTACACACCTTATAGGCTTGGACCCTGCTGCTGTACGAAACCAGACGCAACATCTCAGAGCGCCATAACGCTTCTGTCGTGGCTCGATGACGAGGATGCCCCCAGGCACGAGAGCCGCCACCCCCCTCCCTCTGACCCTCCCTCTGCCCGCCGTTGGCCTAACCACGGCCAAACCCGGGGGCGAAACGCCCCTGGTCGGCCAAATATGATTATGTTGAAATGTTTATACGGGCGGACGACGGACACCGGACAACGGACAACGGACAGCCTACTAGATTGGGAATTACATATACGGATTATTAGTTGTACGCTGAACCATGTCAGAGCGGGGAAGGTATGGCGGACCAAAAACAATAGCTAAAAATGTATCAGGGTGACCATCCACAGGCACCAAACAACCCACCCACGTAACTAACAGACCCACCCCGCCTACCCACCAACCACCAACCCATCGACACACCCATCAACCCATCTAGACCCACCCATCATGTACAACAACAGCAGTACAGCGGGGCCGATACGGCAATGGCACGTGCGCATTTTTGTACGCATAACACGGCCATCCACCCACCCCGCACCTACCCACCCACCCAGCCACGCGCACCCCATCCACTTACCCACCCAACCCCCCCAACCATCCAACCCAGTGAATCCTCGGGACTGGCCCCGCTCCCACTCCCTGCGGCACCCGTCCGACCGACACCCCCACCCCGACCCGCG
>JAYJME010001478.1:0-16322 GCA_036873775.1 Costaria costata
TTTGGTCGATGTCGAAGGCCATCCCCCAACGGCAGATTCAACAGGAACATGCGGTGACATTTGACAGAGGTCGCAGCACGTGATTTGGTCAGAATATTCGCGTGCTGCTCCCCCGAAGCTACATATTCAAATCGATCTTCTTCGAACGGAGTAACTTCCGAACGAAATGAAGGCGCACATCGGTGTGCTTGGTTCGGGAAGAACTAAGAGGGTTGTCAGGGAACGTTCTGGCCCCCTTGTTGCCATCGCGAACCCGGACACATGATCCGGTTGACTCTGGACAAATAAACGACAAGACGGCGCCTGTGAATAGAATCTCCTTCACCCATTCACCTAGGGCTACGTACTCTGCTTCAATCTACGCACTCTGTTTCACTTGTGGACATCGTCATACATCTCTGCGTGCTGCTTGCCTAACTGACGCCAGCACCCACCAGGGTAATAACTGTCCCCGATACCGAACGCCTGTCGTTAGCCCTGTCGGCATAGTTCGCATCACTATACGCAGTCAAATCCAATCCTGACCCCCTCACAATCGTCAACCCCATACCCCTGGTCCCGTGGAGGTATGCCATAATCTTCAGAACTGCCTTCCAGCACCTGTCGGTGGGGACATTAGAGTGGGGGCCACAGCGCGCACAGCGTTCGAGATATCCTGCCTCGTCGTGGTCGACAACTATATCAAGCTGTCCACAGCCTCCCTGCAAGGTCAGTCTCCTCTCGGTCCGCCCTCCTCTCCTGGACCTAGTTCCACACCGGGAGTCGCGGGGATGTCAGACGGTGAGTTCACGCCCAACCGACTCAACATGCTCTCAATTGACGCCTGCTGCGTATTCTCCAACGTCCCTAATTCCCAGTTGCGTATGAAAGCGCAACCCGCGTAGGAAGTAATTTCTCCTAGGTTATACGGGGGTAATTTCGTCACAAGCGCGGGATGGAAATCTGTGCATGTTTCGTCGGAGTCTGCAATCACTATACCACCTACATGAACGGCCATAATCAGTGCAACCTTGCCGTCTACAATCATACGAAAAAGGCACGGATCAGTTCTACACAGCTCCATTCCATAGTTAACCACTATATCTACCAGTAGTCCTTCACTATTCCGTCCGCTTTGCTTCACACCATACAGCCGTGATCGGTTCAGGCGAACAGGCTGGCCTGCCGGGTAGTTTCATGTAGATTTCATGGTCCAATGTTGCGCCAACAAAAGCTTGCGAGACTTCTAGATGGAACGTCTTGAGGCCGTTCCCATTTGCGACGGCCGCCAGAGTTTTTGCTGACGCTGGCGAGGGCGTTGGTGCAAATGTTTGAAAGTAATCAACATATTGCAACTTGCTAAACCCCTTAGCCACAAGTCTAGCTTTGTCTTCACTACAAGTCTAGCTTTGTCGCCACAAGTCTAGCTTTGTCTTCACTATCAGTCCGTCCTTATCCATCTTGTAGGTAAACACCCACTCCGCGCCTACTGGTTTCCGCCCATGCGGCGGTGTTACAGCTCCGTAAGTTCCAGTCGTTTTGTGACCGTCCAACTACATTTGCATGGCCTCGTGCCACGCCGCTCTGTATTCGGAACGCTCAACGCCTAGTACAAACTGCGGGGGCAGTTCTACGTTTGCTGGGAATCCACTGGGCACGCGCACGCTTAAGTCCCCTCTGTTCTCCCCAGGCCCTCCAGCCATCATGGCCTTTGCGTCGTCCGTGGTCCAAGATGTACGCTTCAATATACTCCCAGACTGTGACAATTCGTACGCTGCCACACGCAGTTTGCCCACGATACCTCGGTTCATCCCTAGCTGGTGCTCAAAAGGTTGGTCCCCCTCTAGGCGTTGGCTCTGGCACCGGGTTTGGGCCCGTACTGTCGCGGGGAGCCGTCCCCAGTTGCTAAGCTTATGCGCTTCCCTCCCCGACAGGACCGCGGGGGTGCCCTCACCGTCCCCTTGGTCGGTGTCGGAAGTTGATTCTGCGCTGGGCTCGCTATCGGCCCTCCCTGCTGGCACCGAGGGGGCGTCCACCGCGCCCCCTTGAGATGAACCGATCGTCTCAGCTGCCCCGTCGCCGGCGTCGCCGGGGTCTTTATTGGCCGGGGCCGAGGGGGCGTCCACCGCGCCCCCTTGAGACGAACCAATCGGTTCGGCTGTCCCGTCGCTGGCATCGCCTGCAGCAGGTGCCTATTGTACACGCTCCCGCAGGAACGCGTCCAGATCAAGCCCCCACGCCTCGCCAAGATCGTCCGGTTGAGCCAGACCATCGTCCAGCTCCTCTATCGCCCCCACACACACCTCGATCCGACGAACTCTTGTCGTCTGCGACGGACACCCCCTATTCCGTAGACAAGAAGTCATTTGTTTGCGCAGGTATAGGGGGTGAGGTCGACACTCGTTGCAAGGTGACATGGCGCGTAATTAGAACAGCACAGTACAGTGCCTCGTCAGCACTCGTACAGAGTCTCGAGGGTAGTTAGGTGCAGCGCCAAGATAAACCAATCCTGCGCTTGCGACTTATTTTCCCCCTTCGCCTTGCAATAGTCAGACTTGAGGAAAGAGAGAATCACTACCAGAGAGAGACTATCATGCCACATATCATGCGGCGGCGTTCTCTCTGGGTTGGCGGTGGTCGCTGTGCGGTTCAGAGCGTCGCACACCCAGTCTGGGACGCTTCAGCCCACAACGACGCAGTTGCCGGCAAGTTTGCGATGGGAAAAAGCTCAGACGCCTGGATCCGGCCCGCCATTGCGGACATCTCAATCAAACCTATCGTGCGCTCTGCCACCCCCATTGAATTGGAGACTGTCGGCCGTCGTGAATTTCTGCTTGATACCTCTCGATCTGCACAGGTCGCCAACCCCCCCCCCCTGAATTCACCCCGATCATCTGATCGAGCGACTACCACCTTGGAAGGGACATCGTCCGCACGAGAATCCGCGAAACACTGCTCGAAAACTTTCGCGGTGTCCGCCTTGTGTCGCAGAAAATACATCTACGTAAACCGTGAAAATTGTCGCGCACAATGAGGGTGAACCATTTGTTTCCCCCCGATAGACTCAGCCACCTTCGGACGCTCAGGTCCACAAACACCCTCCCGAGTTTCTTAACTGACCGCATGTGCATCGACTGCTTGTTACGTTTTCGAATGACCCATGCTACGATAGAGGTGCATCCTTTTTTTTCTGACGCTCTTCACTTTAGGAGCTCCGTATCACACCCGAAACTGTTTTTGAGTAAACTGGAAGGCAGCCCGACGAGCAAACCCACGGATTAGGCACTTATGACAAGCATATTGTAAAACAATATTGACATTCCGGCGGTTTCGGGTTAAGGAGCCCCGTTATTCAGAAACAAAAAAGCCAAAAAGTGCAACCTCTATCGTAGCACGCGTGTTACCCCTATATCTTGGGATGCCTCTCCAAGTAGTTCGTTTATCGCGACAAAGCTTATTTGCGTATGATCATCAATACTTCGGTCTTAAATCGGAATGGTCTTAAACAGGGCACACCACCGTTCGCAACAAACAGGTGCACCAAACGCAAACGCACCGCAGTCCTTGCTGTTGTTTTCCAGGTCGCAGATGCCGTCCGACAGAGAATCGGGGAGGCACGCTGAACGGTTTGCCGAAGCCTCTGCGGTCGGTTGGGCTGTCGGAGTTACCGCTGTAGTGGTGAACGTCGAAGGTGCTTCTGTTGGGGTGATCATGGCGGGTGCTTCTGTTGAGGTGGTATTCGAAGTGGGTGTCGTAGTTGGTGTCAGAGGTTCTTCGGTGACGTCATCGCCTTCAGGGAGAGCGCTGGCATCGTCGTCGCCGTCGTTGGCGAAGCAAGAGGCGCTGGGGTCGAGGCACGAGAAGCCGGAGCGCACGCCGCAGACGTATTTCGTGGTGTCGACGCAGGTGCACTCGCAGCAATCGCCACCGTCGTAACCTGACGTGCGAAAAAAAAGGCAAGGATTCGGACACCGCGGACGAAGAGATTTAGAGGAGCAATATTGTCCACAGCCGATCAGGTTAGAGGATGGATGGCGTTGTGGATAATAGTAACAAATGATGACGCGCCGTGAAACTAGCCGGCATTTGGTGTGCAATGAACGTTCATTGTTAGTTGACCTGACACCAGCTCATTCCCAACACAGCGCTGAGAAAAGTACAATCTAAAACACGTCAGAGGGCTATTTAACGGAGGGAACGCACAGGTACAAAAAAACATTGCATGATAGTTCTATATTCACTACTGTGTGCGTTCTCCCGCAGATTACACTATCACCTGGAGTCCGGAAACATGTCGCTCATATGACACCGCTCTCTACCCTACCCCTCGCGTCCCGGTTGCTGGCTTCCGGTTAGGAGATGGATAGACTGCAAACCTCGCTCCTGCCACAGGCGTTCAAAGGGGTTTGACGAAGCTCACGATAGACTCGCTCCGTGCGGTAATCGTATGTCTTGGGACTTCGGAGGGAGAAATTGGTACAAAAGGTGACTAAAACCGCAACGGTCATTACGTGAGTGGGACAAGATATACGCTGAGCCTCCTCGGGAATAATGTGGCCAAACGATGCTACGGTAGTTTACCCCTATCGTAGCACGCCTCCGAACAATCCTGGATGATCCCTTCCATCCCACAGAACTCCTTTGGAATTGGTGCCCCGCTGAGGGGCGCCAAAACTACGTGGAGTTTTACGGCGGGGAAAGTCTTGCATTGGAAAACAAATGGTAACGCTACATCGCCGACGTGTTTTCGTTACCAGAGGGTGAGCCACTGAGCTGCTCAGTCAACGCTGACTGGTCAAGTTTATCCTTAATGAACGAACTCTCTGTTACAAACGAACAATAGTATGCTATTGGTATTCGTTTTTGAAGCCGTGTTTATAGCATGCCCCATCAAAACGTGACTTGGTTCTTCGGCCTCCTTCTATTGGAACACCCCAACCTACCGCCTTCTTCCGTGCTGTCTGTCTTGAGTATGATAGCTGAGTACGAGCAGTTAAACCTTGATACACGAGTTATCCTTTACAAACGAACAACATCATGCTATACACTGGTATTATTTTCCAGCTCATGTTACATCGTGTCCCCATCAAATTATTTAGCTCCTCGACCTCCTTCTATTGGAACACACCAACTTACCGCATTCTTCCGTGTTGTTCGACAAGTCGCAGTCGCCGTCCGAGAGGGATGCGTCAGTGCAAACCGACGATGGGGAGCTGGAGCTGCTCGTGGCGACAACGCTGCTGCCTGAAAGAAGCACCAGCGCCGAGCTAAGGACCGCGAGGCCGACGGCGCGATAGCGTTGGGCCTTCATGGACACGATTTAGATCAGCTTCGTGCAGAGATGGCGTCTTCGACTACCTCCCGGATGTGTCACGGCCTGCATGATGTGCACATTTCATGGGGGGGGGAGGGGGGGGGGGTGCGCCATGTAACTCGCCATTGAGTTTGTCCGATATATTTACACTGAGACTAAACAACCGCATTCAGGCCTTCATAGAGAAGTTCTGCGTAAACTTAGAGCACATGGCGTATTATTTCGACTCCTCCGAGGTATGTCATGGCCTGCATGATGCGCACAGTTCAGGTGGAAGGCCCGGGCTTCTCTGCAGAATGTAAATCGCAATGGCGTACACTAACAAGACGCCTCTCGCAGACGGCCGCGACGGCGGCGACAACAACGACGACGACTTCCGTTTTACCAGGTATATATACAGCTTTCAGCGGTGCACACCCTCGGACAGATGCTCTGCTTCCACTTCATGGCCTAGACATTTCATATCTCTAGGGTTTACTTCAAGCTCGTGTTGCCGTAGACACATGCTACGATACGGGTGTTGTTCCTTGTTTTGTTTCTGAGGTTCCCCACTTGGGGGACTCGGTACCTCATACGCGTGCTACGATAGAGGTTGCACTTTTTGGCTTTTTTTGTTTCTGAATGACGGGGATCCTTAACCCAAAATCGTCGGAATGCCATTCTTGTTTAGATATATGATTTCTTTAAATGCCCAGTCCATGGGTTTCTTCATCGGGCTGCCCGTCCGGTTTACTCAAAAATAGTTTTCGGGTGTGATATGGAGCTCCTAAGGTAAAGAGTCTCAGAAAAAACATCATGGAACAACACCTCTATCGTAGCATGGGTCCTCATCCCAAACCCAACTTGGAGAAATGTTGTGAGCTTAACTTAACCCGATGAACCATCCCATGGCCTAGGTACGCAACAGATTAGATTAAATTCCAAAATAAAGAATTGCATCCCGACGATTTCGGGTTAAGGAGCTCCGTCGCTCAGAAAATAGATTATGCCAAAAAGTGCTACCTCTATCGTAGCACGCGTCCGTACAGTTTGCATGGCCTCGTAGAACCGGCTTCCTGGGTTAGGTCTGGAACGTACAGATCCCGCCTAGCATCCACTAACGGTAGGTTAGGACCTGGATTGCCTAGCTCGTGGTACGTCCGATGCGTCCGAATGAGAGGGGCAAGAAAGCGGCTTATCGTGACTACTGTTAAAAGGTTGTGTGTTTGTCGACGTACTGGATAGTCTATGGCATGCTTGAACAGAATGAAGGCTCGTTACGCAGGGGAAAACGGACGACACCTGGACACCTGTTACCAGGACCAGGACATGCCCAGAAAACGGCTGAGAGGGTAAAAACGACTTGAACGCCGGAGAGTAAGTAGTGATGATACACAGCAATATAATGTACCGAATTTGATCCTACTTCGAATATTACACGAGAAAGTCACCAAGAAGGACCCTTCATCAAACAACAATATCCCAATAGGCAGTTTACCAACCATGGCCTGCCACAGCCTTCATCCTTTTTTTTTCAGAATCGGCTCAAGATCCCTGAACCCGATGAAACCGTCCCTACGACGAAACAAAGTGCAGAAAAAAAAACGGAGTTCTTACGATTTTGGGTGGCTTGTTAGTCGAGACGCTCCCCCGCGTTTCCAGACAGAATTGTTTGCGGCAAAACGTGGTACCCCTGTCGGAGCACCTGCCTATTTGTTGCAGACAACGGTTTACTGCCATTCCCGTTCCTGCTTCTTTCGTGGAAAGGCGCCGAGAGAGTTCATTGGAGCGGTCGGCCGCCCCTCCCAGCCTTTTCGCCCCCCTCCCCTCTCTCTCTCACTCTCCAAATACGAGGCACGAAGTTATCCTCGATTGAGTTGAACCAACCGTCCAACGTAGAGCCGCAGCTAGCGCACACAGTAGTTAGCATCACGTAGAAGAGCTCGTGAGGCTCTCCGTGCGTTGGTGTAGGGTGAGTTGGGGGTGAGTTGGCCTAGCGCCATATAAGCAATGCTCTACGATAAGGGTAGCGCTTACCACGCATGCTACGATATCTCTAGGTACACCTTCCTTTTTCTGAGGTTCCCCGCCCGCGGGGTTCTGTGCCCCATCCAGAACCCAGCTTTGAGACATATTGGGAGCTCAACCCGATCAACCATCCAATGGCCTCTATATATATAGGTATGCAACGAATTATAGAGCAAAACAATAATGGAATCCCGTCAATTTTGCTCTGTCGTTCAGAAAATCCTTTCGCCCAAAAGTGCTACCTCTATCGTAGCACGTCTCTTGGCGGCCAAAATGTGACTGGGAACTGCCGCTGATTTTCAACAGAGCAACTACCCAGAGGCCTAGATACGTATTGATTGTTGTGAATCCTTATGGGGGTTTTGGCTGTCGCGCCTAAAGCCGACCACCCCACCCGAACCCTAACCCGAACCCGAACCCAAACCCCAACCAGAACCTTGTGCTATTTAGGATGCTGTGGCTTGTGAAGGCTCTAGGTTGACTCGGCCGGCGTGGATGCTGTGCTTGGAAAGACTCTTAGGTTGATTCGGCCGGATCGGGATGCTGTGGCTTGGAAAAACTCTAGGTTGATTGAGCCTCTTCAAAAACACCCCTCAGACAACCAGAGTGCGTAAATAGCTACCCCAGGAAGATTCACGATCACGGCGCAACTACTACTCCACCATGGAGGACGGGGTGGCTGTTCTTATAGTTTTTTTTCGTCAGATTTTTCTGAGCGAAGAACAAACCGTTTTGTGATCCGAGAAGAAAGATGCCAGATCGTGATCATGATGAAGAAAGACGGGGGGGGGTGTTTTGTTGATAGATTTCGTCTGCTTTCGTTGGACATATAGAACAAACCGTTCAAGTTTGTTTCAACAAGAAAGGGGCGAAATCGTCATGAAGGAAGAAGAGAAGACCGGGGGCTGTCATCAATAGACTCCGTCTCCTTTTTTGTTTTTGGGACAAAGAACAAACCGAAAAAAATCGTCGTGAAGGGAAGACGGGGGTTTGGTATGATTTGCGTCGGCTTTCTTACGAACTACAAAACAAACGTTGGGTCTGTCTAAACCAGAATGAATGACGCCAGGTCATCATCACGAAGGACGGGGGGGTTGTTATACATTGCGTCGGGTTTGAACGAACAACAACAGTCTGCTTGCATTGTCTTAACCAGGACTGTACGAGGTTCGTCACGAAGGACTGGCGTTTTACATTGTTAATTGATTGCGTCGGCTTTTTTTTTGTCCAACAACAACAATCTTCTATATATTCCCTAGATTTACCTCTAGGGGTCCTCCTGTATCGGAAAGTCCCAAAGCGCGTGTCTTATTATTGCCGGTCTGTCCGACGGTCTTCTCTTCATACCACCCAGACGGTCGAAATAGTTTCTTGGGCTGACGGGGCTCTTCGATAGCTGATGAAGAAATAAATGCGTACCACCCAAGACAGTTAGAATGGCCGCTGTGTCATTCCTTATTTGCTTTTCGCAACAAGGCCGTGATGTATTATCATGATAACAAACAACATGTTACAGAGTGGTAGTATCAATGGTAGTAGTCAATCGGTTGCGCTACTATTAATACGAATACTGTACTGGCTGTAATGTCTTTGGTTTCGACACGAAATCGGTTTATTTGGGGGGTTGGGGGTGGTTTTATAGAGCTGGCTGCACCTCCTCCAACAACGAGCTCCAGGAGACCTCTCTCACAGAGTACTTGGTAGGTGAACCACCCCAACCCGTACCATGCGCATCATGATGGTCAAGGCAGTACCTCGCAAACGGCAGCACTTCGCAGCCGTGACAGAGTCGGCCATGACCACCAGCTCCCACACCAAATAAATTGTTATCCACACAATGTCATGCATCGGGGCAGATCAACGGTGCTTCCCACATACTGCTACTACTTCTCGATGATCTAGATCTTCCAGGAGGAGGGCAGATACAACGGTGCTTCCTACCTACTGCCACTACTTCTCGATGATCTAGATCTTCCAGGAGGAGGGCAGATGCATTGCTTCTTGTCTGTGATCTTCTTCCATAGCTCATCATCATGTTGCTGGGTGGGACGAGAGCCGTAGAATCTGCATGATGATGAGATTTTCTACTATTAATACTACTGCAAAAGTACAGTAGTAAGTAGCAGCACAGGTTTCCGGCGTTGGGCCTGTGTACCATGCTACAACAGACGATCCTGCCCAGCAGACAGCATCATCTTATATAATATAATAACGACGCGTGCTACGATAGAGGTGTTGTTCCATGTTTTGGCTTTTTTGTTTCTGAATGACGGAGCTTCTTAACCCAAAATCGTCAGGGTGTTTTTTTGTTCTGTGCTATTATTGTTTTGTATACCTAGGTCATGGGTTTTTAATCGGGTTGCGCACTTTTAGTTGACTCAAAACCAGTATGTGGGTGACGTACAGAGCTCCTAAAGTGAGGAGCCCCAGAAAAAAAACCGGTGCACCTCTATCGTAGCACGTCTCTAACGGCAAGTTTGGATCTAGACTTTTATCTGCCAAACGTAGATCGCTATCTGCCCCGTGTATGTGTGAAGTCATCCTTTGAGCCTCACGACAACTAACAGCTGAACTGGATTCAATCCAGGGCTTTTCACGGACCGCGTCGCGATCCGACTCCGACCATGTTGTCGCCTCAGGAGGTCTTCAAAAAATAAAACTCACGGGACGGGTTGAGTCAGGAGGTGTTCGAAATATCACGGGTCGGGTCGGGTCGGGTCGGGTTAGGAGGTGTAAAACCTCTCACGGGTGGGGTCACCCTGATCGGACCCGACCCGACCCGACGGTTTGACCCTCTGCTGAATTCGCATGAATCTCTCTTGTCGGGACTTCAGAGGGGAGCATTGTCACGAAAAGTGACCATTGCCGCAATGGCCACTGCGCGATTGGCGATTGGGGGATGATACAAATTGGTGTCCCGAGCTAAACTTCGAGGAGCCGTACGGCCCGGGCGCAATATGATCCTCCGCCGTGCTGCTGGGCACTCATCATTCATCATGCTACTCGTAGGCGGTTGGTGACACCGACGTTATGATTGGTTGTGTAGGTCGCTAGTTAGGGCCCCAACCCTCCTTGGTCATTAAAGTTGACCGCGTCACCATTAAAGATGAATTATAATTTAGGTTAAAAACGAAATATAATATAGGCGCACTGCTGTAGTAACTTTAGTAGGTGGTATCCTTGCGACTCGCACCAACAAACAACTGTTACTGCAGCAAGCAAACCGAACAGCATTATTCTTCTTCGCAATAACTGAAACAAGTCGGCGTACGAATCTTGACCGCCTTCTTACCATTCATTATTAATGTATTTCGGGAAACGAAATTGACCACCTACTACAACAACAGCAGTACCCCCCAGCAGCGCAAACCTTGTTCTTTCAACAAACCACCACGACTACACTACAAAAAAAGAGCTAAACGATTCGCTCGCATATATCTATAGTAGTACAGGACTCGATTCGATCACCGTACAGTAGTAGTAGTAGGCATCACACATCATCACACGCCGCTTGCAACGATATCTTTCGCCGAAAATTCTCGATCTCGCAGCTGATGATGATGTCGTCTTTTGCTTTTCATTATACGAAACGAACACCCGCGATTTTCGTGCGCGTGCGGACTGCACTCAAACCCTCCTCGCGCTGCGAAAGAGTGACCCACCCACAACAAGTCGTGAACAAAAAGACAACCAACCAACCACGTATGATATGTATGTGCAGACTACAGCACGGGCAAAACATTCACTCTCTAATGTGCCTTCTTCTGAAAAAAAAAAAACACACACACACACATATTATACATGCATGCGTAGAAAGACTCTTCTACTCCCAAACTGCGAGAGCGCGCGCGGTCCACGAGCCGTTAATAAACCCGGACACACGCGCGTAGACCACTGCAAAAAACAAAAGTTCACTCGTGAGCATCCACAAACTGCGCGGACAAATCCCGCTGCCAAAGCGCGGCCCACGACTCGTGGCACATCCAGGGTGGCAAGATGCATACACCCCTCCGTCAACAAACAAAAACCCAAACATGCGCAAACTACAAAATAAAAAAATCGAAACAATAGATAACTCTCTTGAGCAAAACCTAAAGGACATGGACACACAGACACTACTTAATCCCGCCGCCAAAGCGCGGCCCCCGGCTCGTGGCACAAGGACACACAGCTAGCTAGGTGCGTACCGTATGTGCCTACGACTACGTGCCAAAACATGCTCGCCAACTAACTGCAAAACAAAAAACGAACACATGGCACACTAGACTATGCGCAGACCACAACAATAACAACAAACAACAAAAACTCGCTACGTGGTGAACGACCACAAACTGCGCCGACTATTCCCACGCTTGCTATAACAAACGAGGCCCGAGACTCGTGGCATAAGCCAGCTACAACAGTAGATGCAGATCTTTCCTCCATGTATGTGCCCAAAAATACGCTACTAAAAAAAACCCAAAAACACCCGCAAAAACCACCAAACATTCAAAATAATTTGTTCTTCACG
The DNA here is from genome assembly GCA_036873775.1 of Costaria costata. NCBI lineage: Eukaryota > Phaeophyceae > Laminariales > Agaraceae > Costaria > Costaria costata. The sequence continues at coordinate 11,811 of JAYJME010001478.1, forward strand.
AACAGACAAGACCTGAAAAAGTGCATTCGTCCGCAAGCAAGCGCGGCCCACCCCTTCCGTAGCACAGGGCATTTATATATACCCAGTTGTGCTGCAACCCCATCAAAGCATGCTCTGGCGGTCAAGCTGCGCCCTGACCAAAATCGAGGGTCGGCAGCAGTAAATCATCGGGGGTAGGCGGCCACACAGCCCGGCAAACGAATTCTCCAATAAGTGGTAAAGGCACCCTCTACTTAGGCCCGTTGTTATCGAAGAACGTTTTGTCCTAAAATTTTCAAATGTTTTCAGAATTTTTGTTTGCGCAAAAAAAAAATTCCAAGATGTTTTCCTTGGTTTTGTTACATTTTTTTTTTTCTTCCAAATATTGGAATGCTACTACTCTGTGTACGTGAAGCGTTCCTGATGTTTCGCCCTCTGATAAAATTCCAAATTTTGGATTTTTTTGTTCCTGTTTTTTTCTTGGGGGGGGAGGGGGGGGGAAGCTTGGAAAATCTGACAAACGAAGTCGTTCCATTAAAACGGCCCTACAAAAGATTCACCGCAATTAATCCCACTGGGAAAGCGCGGCCCACGACTCGTGGCAGAGGTCATCCAGCTCCGTTTTATTCGTATCCTTGGCCCACTCCAAGTCGACGTCACGAACCGCCGCGACGGCATCCCCGAAGGAGTCTGACGTGTAGTTGCTGCCGTCTGCGAGGTGCTTGATTCCGAGGTGCACACCCATGACCTGCGTAGTAGAATGGTGCAGCGAGCGGTGTTGTACGCGAAAAGAGGGACTTGTGTCGCGGAGTGCATGCAGCTGTCGTTCTTACGTAAAAGCCATCGCTTAAAGCAAGTCCATGGTCACAGGAAGGAGGACAGGTAGGTCTCAACAACTCTGGACGGGAAGAGTCTCTCGGGAAAGATAGAAACAAAAACGGCAACAAATGCGCAAAAAACACGCAAGGCAGATCGTATACAGTAGTACGCGACAGCAGTTCAAAAACTCCTATTATTATTGGCCAAGGCCAAGGCTCGCGGCTTATTGTGATCTCAACGCTGGGCGTATTAAAGGCTTTTGTATAGAATTTAGTGTACCGTTCCCCGCTGAGCACAAACGCTCAGCCGTAAATTCTTATTTTTCCAACAAACTCAGCCAGAAGTCCTTAACTACCAAATTGTTAACACATGTCGCGCACTGTATGTACCTCAGGTGCTCGTATTATGTATACCGTGTGCCTCCAAGGTGCAACTTCATTTAATGTCTTGGGTTTCCAGTAGTATGCATCAATTAAAGTTACTGGTACGATGGATGTCAACTCAACCGTTCGTTCTTCTTGTCGAATATTAGATAATCTGTAATAAAAGTACAACCCGGGGTTCGAATCCCCCCAACTGCCTTCTCTCCCCTTTTCTCCTGTTGGATGGAAATTACGGAAGTGGATACCTGAAAGTCAAGGTACACACACTTCCAGGGAAGAAGAAGAAGCGCCATAACCCCGCCTAACCGGGGCAGCGCTGACTAAAGGGATTGCAACCCTTGAGTAACATCCCAGGTCCAGGCGTAACCGCCGGCGGACCCCGGATTGTGCTTTTTATTATATGACACCTTAACCACTGAGCTATCATAGTCAGCGCTGACTGATAGCTCAGTGGTTAAGGTGCCAATCTAATACCGAACAACACGACGAGAAGAAAGGGCTTCTGTTACGGAGTGCGCATACCGTAGTGAACTCTATCTGGTATATTATACGAGTACAAATAGAGGTACTCTATTCCGGGGTTTTATAGTATTCTCCATGCGTTATGGGTGCCGGGAGATGTTTGATTCCGAGGTGCACGCCCATGACGTGTACGATGCCAACTCGGTCGCTCGTTGTTGTTGTCGTACAGTACACGAAGCGGGGGTGATGTTACGGAGGGCCTACATACGACTTAAGTAGCTATATGATCTGACGCCCAGAACAAATGGGACGAAAACACACACACATGTCAGGTACTGGGAGTATATTAGGGAAGTATCCAGTTTTTATTTCCAAGGAGTTACCAGGACGTTACAGCATTCTCCAGGTATTATTGATGTCGGGAGATTTTATGCTTGATTCCGAGGTGCTCACCCATGACCTGCACGAGATTTTAACTGCTCGATGTTCTGCGTGAAGAGAGGGTTATGTTCTGGAGTGCCGTGGTCGTATGGGTCTGTTTCAAACAACAACGTACCTGGCATCTGGAAGCCACCTGGTAGTAGTGACGCTCGAACTTATTCCGATACATTGCGAGTTTACAGCAGTTTATTAAAAAATACTCCGTGTGTATGCCAGTGCTGAAAGTGTCATACTTCGTATGAGTTTGTTCCAACAATTATATAACAATTACCTGACAGTTATCCGCTAGCGTTGCTCGGATTTGGTCCGGGTCGGACGTCTCCATCTGTGCGAACCCCTCGGGGTAGCGGCCCATGGAGTACCCGTGCATCCTGAGGCACTGCGCGAACTGTTTTCGCGCGACGAGCGAATAAACGACGACGACGACGACGGTCGGCCGTGGGTTGGTGACGATCAGGGGGAAAACATGCAAAACACATGGCGAGCGAATGGATGTCGACGACGACGGCCCGCGGCGGCGGTGATGGTGACGACCAAAGAAGGAGAAATATGCATGCACACACATGACAAAAGCAACTGATGACGGTGGTGGTGGTGGTGGTGGTGGTGGTGGTGGTGGTGGTGGTGATGGTCGATATATAGACGGGGGCTATGAGAGGAGTAGTAGCACGAATTAGGCCCAAACGTCACTGGGAACTGACCGACTCCTCAACTGAGGAACCGCATACATGCCCAATATCAATGGGAACCCATTTTTTGTGCTTTCTGAAACATTCCACACATCGGACAGACCAGTCGCTGTGTCGTTCAGGGCAGACAGATCCCCTCGTCTGTGTGATCTGCGCGGGGCTACCATATAATGCCGTTGCCGGTCCGTGTGGAGCCGTTGATCTGCATGGCTCTTGCGCATGTTTCCCGTGGGTTGGGATCTGTATCACACAAGACAGATCCTTGCACAACATGTGAAAACCACAGACAGATATAGGGATATATTCGATCTACATCGTGATCAATCAGTACGGCAACATCTGGGATCACCGGGTCATCAGCTGGATCAGCATCATATGGCATCATCGGAGCATGAATAATACAAACACGGACGGTCGGCTACAGAGTACCAGGGTATATGTTATTTCGGCCATCACCGCCTGCTTCACCAAGGGTCGAGCCAGCTGATCGTGAGCTAGGTCTGACTCTCGCCTCTAAACGACCCGAGTCCAACACAGAGACCGACCGCCAGCAGAAGGACGTTCACACGCTTGCGATAGCAGAAGGACAAACGTGGGCATACCCTGCGGCAGAACCTGCGGGTTCCACACACGAGGATAGAGAGCCACTAGTGACTTCAACGGCCTTTGTGTACACTCGCAAGCCAACTTCAGGCCTCCTCTTCTTCCTGGACGGAGCGCCCATCAACATCGGGACCAAGCAGCAGACACTGACTACTTGATCAACAGTGGAGGCGGAGCTGATGGCGGCAATCAGTTTTGAGGGCACCTACCTCTCCGACTTCAGCGCAAGTTGAGCCTCAACTCCTAGGCACAGGACAACAGACCAAGCACATCGGACGACCACCGGCACTTACATCAACAAGGTCTAGCCACTGGAAGCGTGGCGTGCATCCTCTCCCTTACGGAAGCTGTAGAGTGTTGCATGTTCAATTTGTACGCAGCGGGCAGATACTCAATTCATTGGTCAACGAACCAGTCGGATTGTTTGTTCTTCCGTTGGATTGTAGCGTATTCCGTCCGTCTTCCCTACAGTGCAGGAATGATCGGTGTTGTGCAAGATTGCGATAGATCGCAGTACCAAGCAAGGGTACATTACAACCAAGTCGAACTAGTTTTTGACTACGTCATCTCCAGTACGTCAGGATATATGGCAGGAAGGCCCGCCACCTGGATGCATACGAGCGAGAGATTAACATACGCGGTAGGTGATGTCTCTCTCATAATAGCATGTCTTGTTGCAGCTTCACACAGCTGGCAGTGTCCGTTTGTTCCTTAGTTTGTTTTTGGGCGGCAGGAACATTTAACGTCTGTTCACTCCCATGCTTGTTGCGGAATGATGAACCGATTCACTGTTTTAGACTACTATAAACATCTTATATTCCTTTGTCGTTTAGGTCAGTAGTCTTTGACACACGAAGTACGTACGTACGTATATTGACGGGACTGTCATATCAGTATCGAGTATCCCGCAAGAAACCAGAAAAAAAGATCTGGGTAGATCTACGCAGGGTAGTACTTTATACGTACCCCAAGATTTACGTAGCTGGAATAAAACTGCAGCTATTAATAGCAGCTACAGTAGGGTCATGACCTACTTTTGGGGTGGTATCCTTTTTGATTTTTGAGCTGCGAGCGCACACGCGCCCCCCCCCCACATGAGCCCACTCCTCTTCTCTACGGTTGCTCATCAACAACAA
>JAYJME010001479.1:0-16322 GCA_036873775.1 Costaria costata
TATTGCCCTTTCTTATACGTACGTACCATTTGTACTCACGTACGTACGGCTATACAAAAAACACCGAATCCATCCCAACGCTAAACAGCCTAATTGTGGTAAAAGCGACTCCTCAATCACGTGGCGCGCCACCACCATTCGGGAAGACCAAGACCAATACTGCTCCTGATAGCTGTCGCGGGCTTCATACGAGGTGTGCCTCCATCGAGAGGGTGGGTATTGCAGGTACCACCGCAGCGAGAAGCCGGCTCTCCCTTGAAGCTGCCCCGTGCACCTTCCAGGAAGGGTCCACCCTTTCGACGGCGGACGGTTGCAACGGGCCAGGGCGTTGCCAGACAGGACTTGAGCCTGTCTGCTGCTCCAGCTCCAGCTGCTAATCTATCGGTGAGAGTCAAGTTGTGAGGATGGGCAGCAGCTTCTGTCTGCGTATGTACATGTTAATTTCGACTTTTTTCGTGGTTCGTACGAGTAACTGCTGCAGATCGAGATATAGGGCGCCGCCACTCTGCTTGCCGGTTGCTGTGGTTGCGATTTGGGACTTTAGGCAGTCTTTCGCAGGAGGTCCATGCCTTACTTCTTGTGTCTTCTCGCTCATCTGCGGAACACCTGGCATGCTACGGAGGTGCTGTGTTTTTTTGTGGCGGTGATATGACTACATAAAATTGTCAAATTGTGCAACATCTACGCCACATGATAGCCGCTGTTGTGCATGATGCGTAGGAATGTTGAACATCTCCGAACGCCTACGAAGCGCACCCGAGAACCAAGTCTTTCGGGCCAGAGAGTAGAGAGGGATCATGCTACGTCCTCTGCTCTCTCTTCTTCTCTCCGCCAGTTCGGCTTAGGTATCTCGCAATTGTCCACGAGCCACAATAGTCACGTGATGTACTTCGTAGTGCGGTAGTCTCTAGGATGGTAGCTGCTGCAGCCAGTGCTACAGAATCATGTAGTTGAACAAAACGTGAAATTGACCAAAATTAGTTGCCGATGTCGATCTCAATCACTCCCAAATTCAATCATCAGGGTTATCTCTCCAATCTCAATACGAATTCGTACTCGTAGAGTGTTTGCGAACATAAAATCACTCTATCATTCACTCTGCAAATTCCCCCGAAGGAACTATTTAGGGAATATTCAAACGTTCACGGCACAAGCAGATCACAAGCAGTTTGCCGCAGTGCACACGGTTCACACTCACACACTCACGCACTGCACGTCACACGCACTTACTTGGATCTGATGCCCAGGGGAGTCCCTTTCACGGACATCGTACGTATGGTTCCCGCTTTTGCGGTCAGGTTCGCCCTTAGAATCCATGATACGGTAGTGACAGAAACAGACAAGTTTGGCGGCAACGATTGACAATATCAGGCATTTGGCAGAGTTTCCGTGGGACGTCCCATCGGATACTGCTGGATTTCGCGGGATCCCGCATAGGCCGCAGGATCCGCGTGAGATGCCGCGGGTTCCAGCGGGTTCCCATTTGAGATGTCGCGGTGGGACCCATGAGATCCCGTGGGACACCATCGGGTTAGGGTTATGGGGTTATCGCTGGCACTCATGGGATCACACGGGAACTCGTGGGCACTCGCGGGAGCTGGCGGGAACAACAAAGCGAGAAAGGCTGGGTGTTGCGGTAGTACAGTATCCCGGGATCACACGGGAACTCATGGGGGCAAAAAAAGACAACTCACGAGATCACACGGGGACTTAGGGTTAGGGTTAGGGTTCAGGATAGTGGATTCTCAAGGAAACCCAACAGATGTCGTGGGATCCCATGGAAACTCCTGTGGGAACTACCGTGGAGTCCCGTGTGATTTACGGTAGAAATCCCACCGAACTCCGTGCGATCCAACGGGAACGCGCGGGATCTCACCTGGTATCCCGCAGGATCCCACGGGGCCGCATGGGAAGTCCCGCGGGATGCTGTGGGATGGTGGGACCCGGTGGCATCCCATGATACACCCACGGCAGCCCGCGGGATTCCAGGGAAACTCTCACGGGATCCCACCAAAAGACACACTCCACAATTTGCTAGCGTCCGCGAGGTTCGCCATCCTAGACGGGTACCCTTCATAGTGTGTCACACGGACTTTGGTTAACGATTTTCCCGACCGTGCGCCTTGCGGTCATTTTCTCCAATCCGCACACCCTCACGCTTTGAACTGTGCCCGGACGCGCAAGCAGTTCAATACTAACCAGGGGTGGCAGTTACGGCGTAAACGTAATTACGTGTACCGGGTTTGGTCTGGCCGTAACAGGAAAATTGACGTAATTACGTCTGTCCCCAGAGTCCCTATATGGAACCGCTGTTTTGGTGGTGGAAACCCAATATATATACCGCACAACAGCCCACGGCACACAGAAAACCAGCCCACAGCACCAGCACAGCAGCGGCAGCATGGCCGCAGCACCGCGTTCCAGCGCTAAAAATAGTGTTCTACCGAGGATACGCCTTTTTCATCCCCGGGGGGATAATTGCAAAAATCCCCTGATAGTAGACGTAATTACGCGTATTTTTTTTCAAAAGGCTGCTTGCCCGTAATTTCGTCTAAATTTTTGGTCGATATCGCCGTAACGGCCACCCCTGCTATTAGTCTAATCCCTTTTGGGAGTTCAGAGGGAAAAAGTGTTGAAACCAAATGACGCTTACAGCGTCGGCCACATGAAGCAGCCTAACACTATTAATATTAAATACTACCAGGTACTGGGGTAGGAGTCGTGTCCTAAACCCAGCGTAGGGAGATGTATAGCACGCGCGCAGCATAACTATACTTGCACTACTCCGCGCTTTTCCTAGACGGTTATTTGAGACCGCACTTCTCGTTTTTTACGTCGATATACCTAACTGTAGGTATCGTTAGTGTCAGAAGGCTCTGGACTTACTACTCAACTCGAACCTTAACTCCCGTATTTGACCTCCGAATGTTCTCACGGTGTTTTTCTGCTGGTTTGCATGTGTGCGTCCGTTCCCGTGGTCAGCCTCGATTGGTGGACACCGACTGGTCGGGGCAAACAGCAATCGACCCTGCCGCCGGGATATCTCTCGTCAAGGACGGAGAGGGCGCGGTCATCCTCCCAGCTTGCGAACGGAAACTCGAGGGGCGAGGGCAGAAGGGGTTCGAGGGGCCCGAGAAAACTCTGGAGATTGAGTTCGATCCCGACATAGGCCACGAGGATGGGCTGAGGGCGATTCGCAGGGAAAAATGGGACGCCATATTGGAACAGGTGCGGTACGGAGGTTGCGTATGCCCACGTGGGGGGGAATTTTTTTCGATCCACTTGGGCTTGTCAGTGTGAGCGCAGGCTTGTGGCCGCCTGTCTCTTTTGACGACACGTCTTGTCTTGGGAGGTATGGGCCAATAAGTTCGTCTTAACGCGGCACGCTTGGCACACCCTAATCCTACCCGGACCTGAGCCCTCCAATTTGAGAATGCCATCGGCAGGGCTGAGCGACGCGACTATATAGCTATGTATGCGTGAAAAGCAGAGTTTGGGTACGAGTATTGTGCAAACCTTAAGGGCAACGGCAGTCCGCTCATGTGGTTTATTTAACATTTATATATTGACGAAGGCCGCATGTTCGATGCAGGGTAGAGGGAGGCAACTATTAATAGACAAAGGGTGCTGTGCTTGTGCGTGTCAAGGGGCCAGATCTCCCACCCAGTCGCCGTGTCGCAGCGTCGCCGCGTCGTCTGCATTGTCGGGGCCGACAACCTGTGTACCTGCCACGAAGGGCTTCTGACTTAACAAAACCTCCGCCATTCGCGATCCGATAGCCACAAGTTGAGAGTGTTCAAATTGATAGAAGCCTGAGTTCATGCCAAGAACAGGTGCATCATGTTCATTGCACGAAGTCAACAAGGTAGCAACGACTGCGATTCAGTATAAATACAGATCTCGCGGTTTTGAATGAACTCTGTCTTCGTCAAGCCACAACGGCCGATCAAACATAAAATCCCGAGCTGAGTGCGGGCTGTGGATTGTGATTCGCTCGTGTTGCGCTCGCCCACTGCAACAGGCACAGTGCCAGATTCTGCACCACGGGGGGAACCAGTACTTCGACTCCTACGTTCTGTCGGAGAGCAGCCTGTTCGTGTACAAGAGCAAGCTCGTGCTCAAAACTTGCGGCACTACTACCCTGCTAAGGTCGGCCACTCGAATCGAAAGCCCCGTGTGGCAGCGTTAACAAATATCTCAACTAGTGTACTGCCCGTTGCATCCTTCTTTGAACGGCCGTGCCGTAGCGGCGAGACCGCAACTCTTTCGCTGTTACGCCCGGCTCTTGAGCTTCAATCGCCCTAAATCTTGACACCGTTGTCCCCGGCATCCTGCTGCCCCACGGCTAACGTCCCGGCGTTTTCCCTAGTGCACTGTGCCATGAGAAGAGTTGCTCTGCAGTAAATGGGGCCTTGAAATGGTGTCAACGTAGCTACGACCACGGCTGAGGCGCCTCTACTTGCTGTTTTCCTCGTGCCCCGCTTTGATCTCGGTATGTTTGTGCCGCTTGAATGTATGTGTTTGCCGTCTAGGTGTCTACCGTTGCTGACAGTCGTATCGAAGAGCTATGGCCTTAGTTTGGAACGGATGGGCTACTCCAGGAAAGACTTCAAGTTCCCGACGGATCAGGTACTCACTTGATTTAGAGCCGCCGCAATTCCTGCTTGCAATATTCACTTGACGTTCTAAAGGGCAGACTTAATTGAGCACGATACGTGACACCCAGCCTATCACTCTTTTTTTATGTTCATATGCCGACTTGATGCCGGGAGGGATTCGACGCAACACGTAAAAAAGAACGATCGGTGTCCGCGTGCGCGCAGATGTACCCGCACAAATCGTTCGCCGACGAAGTGGACTTCCTCGACACCATCTTCACCGGGTCGGCCTACGTCCACGGCCCTCTGCACAGCGACCACTGGTACACGTACGTCGCGGGCGACTGCAAGAGGCCGACCAGCGCCACGGCCGACCGCACGCTCAACGTTATGATGTACGAGCTCGAGCCAGAGGTGGCCACTAATTTCTTCAAGTCGAGTGAGGCGAGTCGGGATAGTTTTATTTTCCTCCTGTCCAGGTGTACCAGTGCTGCAGTATGTGTAAAGGTTGTTGCTCTGCCATAGGAAAGTTGTGCTGGCGCTGCTTCCGGTGGTTCTGGCGTCGTGCGAGTATCGGGTAACGGAGGTTTGCGATTTTTCTCTGTCTGGTTTGGGATGTTATTCGTGATTCCAGTGGTTGCATATTTCCCACACGCAGCTGTCCCTATCGTGCAACACAGGCTTACGCTAAGTTGGGCGCTCTTGGTAGATCCCCACGCCGTACCGTGGGGGGCGTGTAGCAGCACCAGCATCGCCGAGTCTCACATGACCGCGAACAGGCCGAAAAGGCGTTTCGAGCCAAAAGTGTAAAACACGCTGCCTAAGACCGGTGACAATGGAAAGACGATGTTTGCCCAAAATTTTGAATTTCAAAGATACGCTCCGTAACATCTCGGTACAGCTCGCTATGAACACGTCTCTTCAAACGAAAAGTCCGAAATTTTGTGTCCCAACAAAATAATTCCCGGGCCGATGTTGGGCCAAGATCGGCTTGAGAAAAACCCGTCGAAATGTTTATTTCGAAGCGGCGAGATTCCGAGTCATCGACAGACATCGATCGACAAACCAAACGATCGGTCATGAGCTCTGAACGGGGCGCGCTCGTTAGGGGCTCCAACCCACCCTAAGGTCACAGTGTTCACCCTTTGGCCAGTGATACGTGGCGGGCACTGGTCAGGCGTCTGATACTAAAAAATTTGGCCGCTGTTGTGTAGAAAACAGTCGACAAAAAATCTCGATCCCTCTCGGATGGCAAAAAATAGGCTTTTTTTCAGGTTTGGGAAAAGAGCGTAAGACGCCGCCGGCAAGCTCTCGCCCCCTAGACCTCGGACCCCCCTGACATCTTCGAGGCCATCATCTGCACTCGTTGGCTTTGCCCGACACCAAGCGGGTTGACCGTGGGTTGAGTCTGTATCGAGATCGAAGGTCTAGCGTCGAATGAGCCGGTTTTTTATCAGCGTGTTGACAATTTTCAACGAGAAAAAGGAGTTGCGCCGCGTGGAAAAAATAAGAAAAAGTCGATTTTTTTTCCCTTTCTTCCCACAGCGGCGGTACGAGAGTACTTTCAGCCTAACATCTTCTTCCAATTTTTCAAAGAAAATTTTCAAATTTCGCGTTCTCATTGTCATTGGTCTAATGGATGTTTAATTGTGTGCCGTGGTGCAGATCCAAACGGCTGAAGATGTGTCATCGCGATCAGGCATTCGGAGAGTCCTTCCGAAGGCGACCCTACAGGACCACCTCTTCGACCCGTGCGGATACAGCATGAACGCGCTCGAAGCGCGAGCGTACTACACCATTCACGTGAGGGAACGGAGAGATTTCTAGCGCTGTCGATGCCGGCGTTATGTTCTAAGTTCTGATTGTCGTGTTCTCCCACAGATTTGTTACGAGATTGCCCCAAAAACTGAAAACTGCATGCTGCGAGGCGGACCAGTTGCAAGCAAGTATTGCTTAGGTTTCTCCTCTCCGGAAATGCTATCAAGCTCTACGGCACGGACATCAAGGGGCTGTTGGTTCTTGAGGCAAAAATGGCATCCACCCTTTCTTCTCGCCCCCCTTGTGTGGTGCAAGCAATGTCTGCCTGGTTGGTGAAATCCGGCGTGCTCCCTTCCGGCATAGTGGGGAAGCGAGGGTTTATTGTCATCGGACTAGGGCCATGCACGAATTGAGTACTCCCCCCCTTGTGTTCCGCCTGATGTTATCCGCGGTGGTAGTTCTAAAACAATCCCACTTTCGCTTTAACTTTCACATGCAAGCATCCAACGCCCCGCCACCCTCGTGAAGACGCGATAGAAGCTCTGCAAAGCCTTACCCAACCCTTCCCCTTTGTCCCTCCTGCGCTCGTGCTTTCTCTTTGTGTGTCGACTTTCTGGCTTTGCTAAGGTGACACCAGAGTCCGATTTCAGCTACGCCTCCTTTGAGACGAATGTGCGCTTACCGGACTACGATGACATCGTGCGGGGGGTGCTGGGGGTTTTCCGACCGAAGAAGTTCACCATGACGCTGTTCGCTGAAAAGTCCGGGATGGAGGACATTTTGCAGGTGTGCAGGCATTGAGTACCATGTTTAATTCCGGCGCCTTTGCGTGGAAAACGTATTGCGTGTTCGTTTCAACAAGAGGCGTTGCCGTCCGTTAGTAGAGAACAGCAGTGTCCCCTCTTGCCCTGTTTCATCTTGCGTCATTGTTATATACCCCAAGTGTTCCTACACACGTACATCCTCGCGCGCGCTTGCCATGTACTCCCACGGATGGGCGGCGCAACGAGAAGTCATTGCTGCACTTACTGCTCTGTTGTTTTTTCTGACAACTTGGTACTTCAATTTTCGGTCGGTTTGGCGTCAATAATCTGGCACCGTGTGCATCACGGTTTGCTTGAACGACCTCTCCGACCCGTTCCTGTTCCCCAAATGGCAGAACCCTTTCGACAACTCCGACATCAGCTGCGCCCCGACAAGCGCTAGCTCCAAGGCGGCTCGATACCACCGCACGGTCAAAACCACGAACAACTTTTCGGGCGATTATCTTAGCCAAATGGGGAATTGGGTGCGCGTGTCGCCGGAGCCAGTGCAATCGGCGGCGTTGGAGGCCGCCTGATTTTCTTTCTCCGTCAGCGGGAAATGGTGCGTTTTTGTTCGTGAAAACATGCCCGCTACGAGGAGCATCATAGTTGTTTTTTCCCTTCCTGAAAACACGTTAGGATGCGCTTCGGATACGAAGGAGGGGGGATGCTTGGACGGACACCATCCCCAAACTGGGGAGTTGAAGGTCTGCTAACTCCCAGGCCGTCCCCGCTGTGGTCCGGCTCGTTGAGGTGCGGCACCGAGTACGGCTGACCGGGTATCTCGTACAGAGATAAATAAAGAAGTGCCCGCAATTTTATTTTGGTCAATTTCTTCCTTTTGGTTTCCCCGTTGGGAGGCTAGAACGATACCGTAGCTCGAGTGCTGTTTTGTGACGATTTGGTTGGTCAGTCGTTTCGTATTTACCGGTATGTTTTTACGGCTATGACAACGTGGCGGGATAAGTGCCGAGCGCCAAATGCGCTGCGTTTATTTTTTTGTTTGTATTTACTCACTCAAAAACCTCGACAGGGAGTCGAAGGTCCCTGGGATTAAATAGATAGTCTCAGTTTTGTAGTAGGCTGGGGTAGTGCGTCGATTGCACGTGCTCTTATCATTGTGGTCATGTCCTTGTTTTTGGAGAACCGCGCCAATCACACTGTGCCGCTTAGATCCTTGCGCTAGGTCCTTGCCCGAGATGGGTTAGAACGGCTGGCTAGTCAGCTGTTCATTTTTGTTCCCCTCCTGATTTATGAAGTATGGCAGCAAGCACCTGGCGAACTACTAATATTCGGTCGTTCGTGCTGGGTGTGAAAAAAGCGCCGACGCAGAGCCATGGTGGGTAGTGGATACACCCAAACATGGTGTTAGAGCTTTGTGCAACGCGCCGTGGACCTTGGCGTCTTTGGACGCCGTTTTGGTGCCGTTTTGGCTCCGTTTTGGCCGCGAAGTATTCAAAATTCGCCGCGATGTTGCGACTCGACTGCCATCGTACTGTGTTACTAGAAAACGTAGGTAGAATGGCAGTTTGATGCTGATCTGTGTTGTGCTTATGAGGCTCTCGGCTGTGCGCGTAGGAAACGCCGTACAACATAATAAGGCGCTGTTGCGGCTGTTTGTCGTTTCTGCCACGCTGGTGTTGTTCACTTTGGTGACACGCAGTGATTGTGGGCGGAGGAAGGGGGGTGCCCCATCATCCTGTGACTGAAGTTTTCTCGTCGAAGGGCGTGATGTAGGTGACGGTGTAGATGCTCGTGGAATTGCCTTTGGTTGTTGTCCTTGTTGTCTGTCCATCGAAGCGGGCGAAGGAAGATGAAAGGACGGTATGTGTTTGTGCTATGACTATGACTACCTCGCATGATATGGTTATTATACTGAAGTACTCGGGTATATGGATAGATTTGATTATTTTTGACGAGAGTGATGGTGGTGTTCGTTTTGCGGAATGTCTTTTTATCTTTTACAAAAATCAATACCAGGTACCTGGTATTTGTCTATTTCTTATACCTGGTGCTTACCAGGTATGATTCACCGCCCGCCGCACTGTTGTAATGATCGCACGTCGCCCACGAAGACGTCTGTCTGCTAATGATATGCGGTACTTTCGTCGACAGTTGCTTCAGTAGTATAAATAGTACCTGTGATCAGGGCGACTCAGTTTCTGCGTGTCTTGCTTCATTGTTGGCTGGGCGTCGAGTGCCCTCACGAGCTCATAGAAAACAGGGTTTGCTGGGGTTTACTCGTTTCAGAGGTAAGTGGAGTACTACTAGACATATTTTTTCTTATTATTTTTTAATCAGCATTTTTACTTTCCAGCTCAACTTGTAGGAGGTTTTACCCTCAGCGACTTTCGGGACGAGCCGTGGTCCCAAGTGTATTTCCTTCTTCCCTCAGGTACGTGCCTTCATTGTTATCGCGCATGGGGTGCAGCATTCCCATTGCTCGTCGATTTTCATCGAAGTTGCTGATTAACTCTCTCGCGCTTTCCGCTAATCAGTTTTTATGCAAGAAAAAGTCCCTACGATGTACGAGTATGCGCACTCGGTGATAATTGAACCAACGAAATCGATTTAATTAGGCACGAGGATAATCCACCAAGCCAACGGGGACGCGGTTTACTATTTGTGCTGTTTGGTGCGGAGACCTTAGCCTGTGGTCACGAGATGGTACAAAAAGGAGTCTTCAACAGGTTCGTAGGAAAACAAAACGAACGACGCTCAGTCGGAGTCCCGGGATGACAGCCAGTAGTTCTACGACCTATTTTGCAAACAAAAAATGTGTAATAATCACACTGCTATTATGTTGCAAATCTCCCAATCTTTGCTGCGGTATAATATTAGAGACTGTCTCGTGATGTTATTAATAGTAAGATGTTGAGATTGTCACCTTCTGAACAGAAGATGTGTTAGGGTCGAGGTGGTCGTCTTTTCAGAGAAGAACAATGACACGCTTGTGTGAGGGGAAGAAGGGGCACAATGCCATATTTGTATCGTATCCTTTCTTCCCTGTTTCGGCGTTATGGGCTAGCGTAGGTGCCCGCTCATCATAATAACGCCTGCCTGGAGGAGGAATGACTCGCCCCTCTTCGATTAGAAGACATACCGGCTTGGACGCCTAGATATCGCAAGCTGAAAATAAGCTGGCCTCCCTTCGGACTGCACGGGCCGCTCTCGCCCGTTTTGCAGTTCCCGCAGCACCTCCGGCCGCACCTTCGGTCTCGCTTCCAACAGCCGCGACCCCTTCAAGCCTGCATGTGTTCGATTTTGTTGACGTTCCGTTCCTTCAAGCGAAACTACTACATATCGCCTCCGCCCACGGCGTACATCTCGACGGCCGCCACTGCGGTCATCCACTGCTTCTCTGGCCGGGATGCCAACCAACCACATGATTGTCGGGGACTGTGGTCATCGGGGGGCATCCTGGGCACATACCCCGACACACACACCTACCGACCGACTTCCTGACCGAGACAGACTTATTCTGCTGCGCGTGCCACAGGAGCAGATCCGTTTTACCAACCGGATCCATAGCCACAGGACGCCGCCTGGTTCCCTCCAGTTCCTACACAACTGCTGTAGTACATGACGACACGCGCCAACCCATCGACGCGCTGGGGACATGTCATCTGGAGTCCTCCCACGTCTTGCCTCCCAAGACCGAGCACAAGCGCCGCCGTGCCAACAGGCATCAGCAATCCGGCGGATGCTCTGATAGGCGGCTCCAGCCGAACAGCAGGCGCCCCGACGACGATAGCGCCAAATACTACTACAGCAAGACCGTCCCCCACCGCACATGGAATTCAATTTCTCGACATCCCGCCCTCGCCCCTCAAAAAGCACGGCCACCTACCGCTCCTCGCAGCGTAAACACAACACCACGACTGCGTCCCCTACTCGTCCTCTGGTGATAATTCATGTCCGACTACTCGGACTACCCGATGCGTAATTCGTACAGGCAAGAGCACCATGGCGCCGTTCCGCTCTCCATCTCCTTTACAACGGCATCTATTCAGGCTCATCTGTTCAGTGCCCGTCTGCACCCACCTCACCCTATGCACCGGCCAGCGCTACAACTACTGTTGCACCGACCGACATTGCGACCACTGTCGCGCCGACGAGCACTGCAAGCACTGTTGCACCATCAAACACTGCAATCGCTATTGCATAATCCAACGCCATCACCGCGGAAGCTGCACGCATTCATACTGCTAAATGCAACTACGCCGAGCTAAACATGCGGAAGTTGGAACCCATCACCACCCTCCCCTTCCCGACCGGCATAGACGACGGTGAGGGTGTACAGCAGCTCATTTCGAACTCCAAGCATTCTTCCTTCCCACCCAGCTTTCCCTTACAGTATACCAAAGATGTTAACTCTCACCAGAGGCGGCGTAGCCTCATTTACGAGGTATGGGTTGCTCTATAGCCTCGTTTCTTGTCATTGTTTCGACTACCCGTATCTTCGACCCCCTTTATCGATTTCCTGATTTTGATAGTCTTAGTTTTGCGCCGTGTGACCTGCATCTGCGACTATCCAGGGTAGGCTAATGTTATGGAGTGGTATTCTCATACGAGCTATAGACAACCATGTCACGGTGCGTTATATACAACAGTCCCACTCTTGGATGGATATTCGTATTGACGTAGTCGATATCCAACGTCGAATATTAGAGTTTCACATAGTCACGACAATGCCTGGAGTGCTAGATGAACCTGATTGAAGTTGAAACACACCATTCCAGTGGGATGTTTATCGTCTGAGGTGTGTGACATGCTTGTGGTCTAAAATATATCTTATATGGGATATTCGAGAAGCCATAGTATTCTTGGTATATTAGACATCAGTATTTGGCACTTATGATTGCAGTCTGGACAAAGGCGGTAAGGGATGACAGTCGTTTGGCTGTCGTCAATCCTCTCCCCAACCTAGATCACTCTTCACCTAACCCAAGGTCACAACACGACTAACCAAGCGAACGCCAATTATCCTGTACACCCGAACCCGACCCAAACACACAGAAAACGTCGAAAGGAGATCCTACGAGAAACCCTCGACCCCCAGAACCAAGAAAAACGGGAAACTATTGAGCGCAGCGGTGACACGAAAATCAGCAAACCACGTCCACGTCTCGAGATGAATCTACATTTTGTTGGGTCCCCCGTACAAAAGCACTGGCTAAGTGGACTTGCAGACACCAACAACCCCGTACAGCTCCCGTTGAAGTCGTGTACGTATGGTGCAGGAGAAAGAGGAAGCTCGATCGAACCTGGGTCGTCCAGAAAACGCACGAAATATACCCCATCCGTGATCGTTTTTGCGCTGATTTCCCAAGCCATCATAAGTCAGCGTCGTCCTTGCACCAAAAGTGAGCATCGTCGGGAACACGATGCTGCTGAAGCGGAATTTGCGCGTGGGATGCAGCCATAGCCGAGCGCCAGACACTTTGGCCGTTTCCCCGATAAAATTCCCGTTGTGCAGTGCGTTTCGCATCCGGCGGTACAGGCGGTTGGTTCGGCGGTGCTGGTTCGGAGTGCCGGCCCAGTAGGGCAAAATATGGTGGCGAGAGTTAGAGATCGCTTTCCCGTTTCCAGGATAGGCGAGAGAGTCCCGTCCAATATGCCGACTCCGCCGAGACAGCGAACCGTTTGGTGTCCGGCAATTTCGAGGCGTTGAAGAGGAGTCGAAACGTCGTCCTGAGTGACGTGGTACGGGGGGGGGTTATTAAAGTTGTTGACACATACTTTAAGTATGGCGTCAACACCGCCGGGAAATACTTCGACATGTCGTAACTGTCGTGGGGGTTGGCCCAGGGATTGCAGCGCGCCACCGAAACGCATCGGCGGGAGTCCGCGCCGGGCATTTCGGGAGGTAGATCCAAATACAGGGGCTTAGCACCGAAAGGGGAACCATCCGGGGTTTCGGCGGAGGAGGAGGGGGCAACTGCAAGGATTTTGTAGGAGCCCGCCCACTTGAGCGAAAGTTTGGCCTTGAGGACTTTTGCCGGCCTCAACGCCTCGGCAGATGGTGGCAGTCGTATTGTACACCCACGCCCAATTGTTATGGTATCCCCTGTCTGCTTAGTGGTCTTTATCATTTCCAAGTAAGCGTCCCCTCATTTGTCCTGGCAGGCGTTGTCGCCTGCCGGATGAGGACAGACTCGCCTCTTCTTGCAGAAGACATCTGGCGAGCACAGATAATACAAGAGCCTTATACATCCAAGCAATCCGTCAAGCACTCTCGTGTGAGTGACCAGAGCAGAGGCAGAGGCACCCTGCTAACAGTAGTCGGTCCCTAGGTCCATACTGCAATACTATAACCTATGGCGTCGTCGAAAGGACTTGAGCTGCTGGTCGTGAGTTCGAATCTCACATCCACCATGAAAAAAGTTTTAAAGAAAGGTGAATTTCATCATGTCAAGAATCTGATAAACATGCTCCCTGGGTCCCCAGAGATTGTTAACAACTTCAGACTATGGCACATACGGCCCCATACGAAGACCAAAGACCCCGCTGTTCAGAAGGGGAGAGTGTTATAAGGCTTAATTTGGGTAGGTGATTGGATACCCTTTTACCAGTAGCCCAACAGACTAAGACCTTAACATATGGCGTCGTCTTTCAGCATCTCGGTGATTCTAGCTTGATTGTTTTGCTTGCTTTCGCGTAACGGTGTGTTCGGAGTTTGCCTGATTTCACTGAGTACGCGTTCAATCGGCTTCTGCCTCACAATTTAGAGGTGTGGGAGTGGGTCGTGAAGCGCCGCATCTTCGATCCATTCTCCGAATTCTCCGGATGGGTTTTTAGTTCCAGCCTGATATTTCGATGTATCTGCATATACGGCCCTTCAGGGTGGGCTAGTGTTATGGTACCCCTTGCCTGCTTAGTGATCGTTATCATTTCCTAGGAAGCGCCCCCTCATTTGCCCTGGCAGGCTTTATCGCCTGCCGGATGAGGGCAGACTCGCCCCTTCTCTCAGAAGACATCTGGCGAGCACAGACAATACAAGAGCCTTATTATTATATCATTTGCCTTCCGACAATGTGCAGGGCATTACTCATCAAGAGCCTTATACATCCAAGCAACCCGTCAAGCACCCTCGTGTGGGTGACCAGAGCAGAGGCAGAGGCACCCTGCTAACAGTAGTCGGTCCCTAGGTCCATACTGCAATACTATTACACACTCGCCAAAGACGAATTTGGGATTCTGACACAGCGCGTCGGAAAGGGCGGGATTTCGGCGGTCCACGCGGGAAACTGTAAGGGTATGACGCTCGCGAACGATGTCGTACTGCGACCTGGTCGTCGGAGGATGTGGTTATTATGTCTGGGTTTCAACTATTTTTGGTTTGTATTTTTAGGCTACGAGTACAAGCAATGTCTGTGTTTGTTTTTGCACTGCTGCTCAGGGCGTGTCTTAACCCTATTGGACCTTGTGGGAACGAAGTGAGCGGAACGAGACTTTTCGCGGTCGTTCGTTTCGTTCCAGGTAAAAAAACGGGTGTGGGTCCATGCAGAATCCTGGGTCTCACCAGCCGAATCAGTACGGACGGTAACCCTCTGAACATGCCACCATACAACCACATCATGTTTGTGTCCACCTGCATCTACTGTGGTGTCCACCTCCATCAAACGAGGCCATATTTCTTTGTGCCCGTTCGGTAGGGCCGTTCGATCCTCCAAAACAAGCAAATGGGGGCCAACGCATATTCATTTTGTTTTGTTTTGAAACACGGAACGCATGGAATCTATTCGCTTTCCATTAATCAATCAGCAGCTATTCTTCTGGCAAATAATTTTCCGTTCGGTTCGTTCCAGTGTACTTTGGGGGTGGTTAAGACACGGCCTCGGGCCATCCTGTCGTTTATTTGGTTCTTTCGTTCTGCCAGCTTCTTTCGCTACGTACGTACATATCATACTTCCATATCATATACCGGTACCTGGTATAAATTGGTACGATATATGTACGTTCGTACGGTAAATTATGTCTTCTTTCGTTTTCACACTGATCATCAACTGTTGTTGCCTTAAACTAAACACTGTAGATAATAACGGAACATGAGCAATCACTCGCAAAGACATGAAAAGCGATGAAAAGCGATGGCTGCCCGGTAAACTCAGGGGACTTGGTTGGCAAGTGATTTTTGGCCAGTCGCAGCGCTCGTGTCGTGCGTTTTTTACTTGGTCTCAGTATCTTCTGCCTGTTTTGGACTCCAACCAAAAACAGGTGTTGTAGTACCTGTTTTTGGTTGTTGCCCTATTATTTTTAACAGATCATCACGCGAGCTCTCCTCCTCCCTCTCAAAAGCCACAACAACAACAACAACAACAACAACAACAACAACAACAACAACAACAACGTTCTTACATATATACGAGCATCGGTAGTTGGTACCTGGTAGTCGATTTGCGATCTTGACTTTTCGTATGCCATGCTCCTATTATACATACAACTAGTATTAATAATAGTATAAACCAAGTATTGTTAATGTTTTTCGTATTAATACGTTGGTTGGTTGGAGTTTGCGATCTTGAGCCTTATTTGGCGACTACTATCATTGTTGACAGTTCCTTGATGGCATAATAAGCCCAGAGAGCACACGAGCTCACGTCCCGCAGGTATTCGCCCCCCACCTTCCCATGTCTTCTTCTTCAGCACCCCAACTCTCTTTGCGTCTTCAACATGAGCAAGTCGGTAGTCCTGAGGTGCTCCCCGATGAAAAAGACAAGGCCATCACGCGAGCGCTCCTCCTATTGTACGAGCTCAACAACATGTGATTGAGAGAGCGCTATGGATTTTGGAGATGCGTGACGTCAAGCTTCTCATACGTATAGGTATGGATACCGTAGGTTAGAGAGTTAGAAGATCTTGATGAAGATCTCCGTCTGAGGAAGAAGGAGCCTTCCTCTCTCAAGGCCGTTGTCGGTCGGTTGGAGTTGCGTTGTACGTGACGTCGTGCTGTCCATGGCGGTATGAGAGCATAATACGTTGTTGCCAGTGCTGAAAGGCGTAGCCACCGTCGTTGAGGTCGCCCAAGCCGCGGGTTGAGCTCACATCCGTGGAGTTTGGTACAGGCTGGTTCAAGCATACCACCCAAAATTCCTTCAGGGCCCAATGTCCACGCCGTTTTTGAGAGTTAGACCCTGAAATTTTGCACACGTGTTTAATG
>JAYJME010001480.1:0-16321 GCA_036873775.1 Costaria costata
TACAGCCAACACCTACTCAAGAAAGGGCCGTTCGTCTTCAGTTTCATCGAGGACCACACTAAGCCTATAGTGGCTCGCGATTATGTCCTAGTCACACGCCCTATCTCTAAGGCCACGGCGAAACACGACAAGCGCGCCGCACGGGCGTTGCGGCAGGATGGGATTAAGCCCGTTTACTTCGACAGTAGGCAGCTATCCAATATGTCGCTTGTTCACAGGAACTTTAACAATATTCCACGCTAACGCGTAGGAACTAGGAACCACACTAGGGAGTAGGGAACCAATTATGACACTTGAAGAAACTCGAATGGCTTATGAAGCCAGCAAGACTGCTTGCTCCAAACTTGGGCAGGAAGCCACGGCGGCTTATCTCGCCAGTAAAACAGCGTACGATAAATATATTGAGGTTAATGATCTCTACAAAACCGCGCTAATGTTTTCGCTAGACTTGGCTACGAAATATGAATCCGCGTTGCTAGCGGATCACTACGCTAAGCGCAACTAGTCGCTAGGCACCTCACTTGCTATCAATACCCGCTCCTCACAAGGGAGCGGGATTTTGGCGTTAACAACACAAGTATATGAGCAAAGACCTCTGGGAACGTCGAGTGCGTGAGCTTCACGCTAAAACCCGCGAAGAAGAAGGCACTACCGTCACTGTGATGTGTATCCTCTTCGCCTTGCTACTTTTGTTTGGTAGCCATTAACAATACCACAGCCATGACATTAGAACGACTAAAGGAGATATTCCCACAAGAAAATATCACCACAGATACAACCGTGGGCGAAATGATCGACCTCGCCGACAACCTCTCACTCGAAGATTCCCACTTAGTGGAGTGGGACGAAGTGGACGCGTGGCTAACCGGCGTCCAGCGGACTTTCCGAATGGCGCTCTACACCAGTATTGGGCATTACCTTACGCCGGTATGAACTACTTCGCGATATCTTCGCCGATTGGACTATACAAGGTGACATATTGGAAGTCTTAATCGGAAGAGTAAGGCCTTGTATAGTTAACCACTTTAAGTAAGCCGGATCAGAACGCGGGTTACAATAAACCACAGGCAATCAACCTAGCTAACGACATGGCACGCTGCAATGCGTGTTACTGTGGATAAATATGTGTAACGAGCTTACTTGTTAATTTAACACTCCCGATGGCCACAATAGTCCCTACGTGGAGGTGGCCCGTCAGTCAATGCGAGGGTGTTAACAGACCTGAGGTTCGGCGCCGTTTGAGACGTCTATAAACTTAATGAAAACGGGCAACACTTTACTATGAAACGTTACCATATCGTAGGTCGCGCTAAAGGCTCAGAAGACAAATACTTCTGCTCTTGCCCAACACAAGGTGAACAATTCCTAGAATATGCATATAGTATGAGCTATGTCTTCACACACAAAGGTAAGGCTATGCGCAAGCGCGACAAGCTTAAAGAGCGCTGGAAGGGTCTTACACTAAGGGTATGTCGTTACACGGATGGCGAAGAGTCGATGGCTGATCGTCCTGGTTGGTACTAATCTAGTTTGCGACTCAGTAACCTGCGAAAGTGGTTGCTGGCGATTTATGGCAAGAAATCAACCAACGATAGTATTAGCGGAAAGTAGAACACACTTCGACTGCTTTATGGAGCATATGCGAGGCATAACACTATCTGATTCTACAAGATACGTGTATATCTATGCTCCTTATCAGCTAGAAGGCTACTGCGGATTATTCAATATAATCAAGCTAATTGGATACAAAGCTAATAGAGCTTATCGCACCAAGGAATTTAAAGACAGTTTAAAACGCGCAGAGCTAATGAAAGAGTACATGCTATGAACCACAACGATATGATCGCCGTCATTGCGGCGCACCGCGATGGGAAGAAGATAGAGTGCAAATATAGCCACAAGGAACATGATAAGTGGGTACCTGTAGAATTTCCTCCATCTTGGGACTTCGGCACATACGACTACCGCATCGCCGTCGAGCCTCGGTGGTGTTGGGTGAGGTGGGGTAAAGACGGAGAGTTTAGATATACTACTGATTCTCTAATCGCTGCTACTACCAGCGATTGGCAACTCGTCGTCGAGGAAATTAAATAACTACACTAGGAGATATGCGTTCTTACACTATTCCTTTCGATCCTACTACATTTTATCTAGGAGACCTAGTGCGAGTTAACGATCCTAGTTGGACATTTTTAGGTGTCTATCCTCATGACATGGCGATTATTCGGTGTAAGACCGATAACTACGAAGATGAAAATTATGCGGGCTATGGCTTGTATATTCCTGGACACGGAGAATGCTCATGGTTTCGTAGGGATGTATTGACCTTAGTCAAACGCGGCTTTCTAGCGGAAGCACTAGAAGCTATGGCAAGACCTACGTTACCGGGCGATAAGTCTATTAAACAACTAGGATGAATGAACCCCACACCAAGTATCTATCAACAGCACCGTAGGCCGACTCGCACAGCGTCCGCGCAACAGCGCCTTCGCGCCATCCACGACTTAACACAAGTGCTAGTGTGGTACGGCAACACGACGCGTGGGTATCATTATGTCGCCCTTCGCTCGAATATCCACAGGAGTAGGAAGGGATACTATTCACTGTACGGCAATCGCTTGCGGCTAGCCGTTAAGGACTCCCTAGTAGTTAGGGGCGGCGTCCTCGCCAAGCTCCGCGCTAGGGCATTAGAGTCCCTTGTCGCTACACCTATCCACTTCTACGGCACTTCTGGCGCTGTGGTGGATACCCGCGTAAAGTACCTAGCGGGCCAGTTCTTCACCGGCCACATTTTCCCGGAGCCAGAAGATACCGGCTACCACAACGTGCTCGACTTCGCGAAGTTGGAACTACCATCGAATCTAGGAATGTTGGGAGGATATAGCCACAGTTATGAACG
This sequence comes from Costaria costata, assembly GCA_036873775.1. Lineage (NCBI taxonomy): Eukaryota > Phaeophyceae > Laminariales > Agaraceae > Costaria > Costaria costata. The sequence continues at coordinate 2,900 of JAYJME010001480.1, forward strand.
CCGTTAAGCTTCGTCGTGTTGGCCTAGTAACGGCACTCGCCCTACTCGGTAGCTTCTCCTTCGCCGGCCTTGTACTATTCCTCGGCATCTATTTCGTCGCCCAAGCAGCGACCGCACTAAGTGGAGGGATCGTGCTATTGCTGTGCTACCTTTTGTTGGTTAACCTTAAGGAATAAATATGGATTGCCCAAATTGTAAAGTTCATTGGACTGAACATCCTATCGTAAAACAAGGACGGAAGAACTACATCTTCCGCAAGTACCACTGTAGTTATTGTGATAAGTCGTTCCACACTCACGAATACTTGCAGGATACGCGTAACGAGCCGGCACTGAAGGCGAGGCTACAAGAGATAGCTATTCAAGTACACAAGACACAAGTACAGTTAAACAAGTCCATGCAACTGCTACAGCAACTCGAATTAAGCCTATAAGTAATATGACATCGTCCCACTTCGCCCCACGCGACAGCGAGGGCACAGGAACTATCTCGACCACGTCACTTGAGTTTCGGCGGAGGTTCTACAAGGCCGGCACGGAGTACGTTAAGGTCCATACGCGGTTGGATTATAACGCGAAAGCGCTAACGGCGCGTGGTAAGTCCGGCGACCGCACGGCGCATGCAATGGTGCTGTATCGCAAGATGAAAGAGGGCAAGTTACAACGCGAGAGCGTCGAGGCCGTACAGCGGGACTACGCTAGGGAGTTTGAACAGTTCAAGAGGGAGGAACAACAGTGAGCGAATGTACACACGAAGGAGTGACGCACGGTTACATTGATACGCCGGGTGTGGTGTATGTTGTGCCGTGGGCAACGTGTAACGGACCGAGGTTTGGTATGTTCCACCAGATGGTGATAAGTTACGGTACGTACCCGGGATATGCCGGCGTGTGGCCTGTTTATGCGGGCCAGATTGGAGAGGTGTTGACGGCCGAAGAAGTAGGCCAGGAGTTGGGAGGGAACTAGGATAGGGAGGGAGGCCGCGAAGCGGCCGGGCGAAGCCCGCGGGACGCGGCGGAACGCATTATCATCCCACTACATATCCAGTATATCTTATAACTTGGCACACTCCTAGCTAACACTCCTCCACTATCGTTAAACTAGCAATTAAGCTAGCACGATAGGCAGAGGTAATCCTATGGAAAATACATTCGTCGATTGGATAGTTCAAACCCGCAAAGCTATGGATCCCATGCAACTTGCCAGTGCGAAACACTGGGTAGTAGTTTATCGCGATCCGGCGATTGAGCAGTTTGTCGCATACGAGACGAGCGATCCCGAGAGATTCTCTAAAGACTATCTCGCAAGTCGCACTCCTAACGCACAGTTCGCCGGATTGCTACCGATGCCGGCACGCAAAGCCGCCGAAGAATTCGTGAGCAACTTCCGATTCTTTATGCCGCTCTGCCAAACACTTAACGCCAATGTTAAGGCGACTAAGCCGGCGCGCTAGTAATAGTTATTAGCGTCCCGTCCGTCCCGGGCGCGTTGCCGCGCCAACCATCCCATTACATCATTTCCGCACACGACGTTAGGCGGATCCAAACTAGCGTCACCAACTACACAATAACACAACTAGTATGTCCAAAGAAGTACCCCGCACACCTATCACGATCGACATTAACGCCTTCAGCTTCCCCGCCATTCAGACGGAGCAGACCAAGGGCAAGAATGCCGGCGAGACCATTTTCGTCCTCGACTTTCCGAGTGATGACGTCACCCTGTACGACAACTTCCGCTCGGCGATTGGCGAGGCCAACTTCCTCGCAACGCTGTTCCGCGAAGTCATCAAGCCCGCCTGCTACGAAGCCAGCGATGCCGCCTTCGACGAGAAGACCGGCGAAATCGAGCAGTCCAAGTTCCTCACCGCTCTGAGTGAGTACTTCCTCCCTGCCAGCAGGAAATCCAGCGGTCCCTCCAAGGCGGACCTCCAGAAGCAGCAGGCCGAGGTCATGTCCGAGATCACGCCGTACTTCGCCAAGTTCCAGTCCGGCACCATCACGGACGAGGAGAAGCTCGTCATGTCCCGGCTCATCACCGAGATGGAAGACATCGCCACCAAGATCGAGGCCAAGGGCCGCAAGGGCAAGAAGCCCGCGGTTGCCGCGACCGAGCCGACTCACTAACCTCCACAACAGTAACAACGTAGTAGTCTTGGATTGAGGGCCACACTTAATTGTGTGGCCCTCTTTCTTTATACACGTCTGTTACTATCCGGCACGCATATTGCTAGTATCATGAACTCACAACTTATATATTACTTGTGAACCTCACCATCCCGCTCCACTATCTACACGAAATCTTCACCGGCGATTCCCCTCCTAAGGTAGCCGGCACCACCGTCCTCTCGCGCCACCCGCAGGTACACGAAGAAGTCTTCCTCCTTAGGTGGGAACTAGGCGCCCTCATCCAACAGATTGACACGACCGAATCTTTCTTCCATGTAATCCTCTACCCCTCTTTAGATGAGGCAAAGCTCGGCAAGGCTCCGTCGCACGCCGAACTGTGGACCACCCAAGTGTGGGCTAACTCGGCGGCCAAACAGTGGCGACTCAAGAAGCCCCTCACCGTTGAGCAATCAAAGCGCAGCGCGCGGGACGACGCTTATCGCGCCATCTACCGCGAACTCACCCAACGCAAGTATACGCCGCCACAAGCGCAAGCGTTCGCCGACGCTATCGCCAACAATCATTGCAAGCAATCCGCCGATGGCACTTATCTCGACTTGACCGGCGTGGCCCAGGCGCTCAAGCTCACCGAAATCTTAGACGCACTGACGGACGCACTCACCCTCGAATCTTCTACTACCGATGGAACTCCCAATCAAAGCGCGCCGTGAGGCCCAGCTACTAGCCACCAAGCAGGCGGCGCAGATGAAGTCGCGCTACAAGAAAGACTTCTCCACGTGGGCGCAGCTCGAAGCATTCCTCGCCTCGACTATTCCGCCGGACTACCACAAGAAGGAGTTCACCTACGGCCACGTCCTACAGCTAGCGGATTACTGGCAGATGTCCTACGAGGGGCGGCTACTTGCGGCGCAGCAACAGGCCGTCGCCGACAAGGTCACGATACGTACAGGTGACATTACCCGCACGCAATGCACTACGTTCGGCAGTGTCACACTATTCCCCGAACAGGAAGCCCTGTTCCGCAAAGCTTACCAGGATATCTTCGTCGACCGCACCTCGCAAGCGATCCTTCAAGATGGCGAGACGGGCTCTGGTAAGTCCTACATTGGCGCGTTCCTTATCGCCCAGCATATCAAGGACGGCAGCCTTGACCCTAAGGTCTACCCAATGCGCGCCGCGCTTCCGTTTCAGTACATTGTATTCACACCCAAGAATGTCGTCGAGCAGTACAAGCGCGTCTTCGAAATGTGCGGGCTCGGCGCCCTCATTGCCAAGCAGAAGATCCTCGTCACCTCTTACTCACAACTATCCACTATCCAAGGACAGATGTTTGTCCAAGAAGTCGAGGACCACATCACCGACGAGGTTAGTCTTAAGTGGAACAAGATGCTCGCTCCGGTCGCCGTCATTTGGGACGAGGCGCAGAAGCTCAACAACTGGAAGACCTTCCAGACCCGCGCCGCTATCTCCTGCGTCGAAGCCTCGCGTGACACCATTCACATCGCCATGTCGGCGACGCCGTTCGAGAAGGTCAACGACTGTTACTTCTTTATGCGCGCTTTGCGCAAGCCCATCCTGGGGATTACGGTAGACGACGAGCGATCCTTCAAGGGCTTCGCCTCCATCGTCGACTCCGAACCTAATAAGCCTAATCAAGCGGCGCTCAAGCGCCTGCGCGAATACCTTGGGCCATACATCTACTCGCTCCCACGGGCTAAGTGGCCCTTCAAGCAACTCAACTCCACCCTCTTGGTGGATTTCGACAACGAGCGCGACGCGCAGACTTATGCCAAGGCCCACGAGAAATACCTAGAGACCTGCAAGAAGGTCGGCAAGAACACCGAGTTCGGCCAGTTCGAGGCGTTCGTTGCCCTTAATAACTTCAGGAAGTCCAGCGAGCCCTTGCGCGCACCGTTCCTCGCGAGGAAGATCATCGAGAACTATCGCGCCGGCCAGGTGTGTACCGTCATTGGCACCGCCTTCAAGGAGACTATCGTCCGTGTCGCCTTCGCCCTTGCCGAAGCCGGCATTCCCCGCGACAAGATCGCCATCATCTGGGGCGGCGGCAAGCAGATCAATCCGGCGGACATCATGCGCCAAGATGAGATCGACGCGCTGATTAACGGCTCACTCGGCGCGGGTAAAAAGCCCACCAAAGCGGATTTCAAACGACTCAAGACCACACTAGAATACATTGAGGAACAACACAGTTATGCCGAAACTCCCGAACAACAAGCCTACCGTCACCGTCGAATGGCGGAGCTACGTCTTAGAGGTACACAATCGGCCGACCAAAGGCAAAAAGAGATCGACGCTTTCCAGACAGGAAGCGCTACGATCTGTCTCTTTACGCTTGCCTCCGGCGGAGTGGGTCTATCACTTGACAAGGACAAGCCCCACTTGCTTCCACGTGAGGGCTATTTTACCCCTGTGTGGAACGGCAAGGAATTTAAGCAAGCTCTCGGCCGATTGGTACGACGAGCATCCCTTGCCGACGCCCGCCAGTTCGTCTGCTACCTAAAGGGCACCGTCGAAGAATACCACGTTGCGCCCTTGTTGGATACCAAGCTGCGCTGTATCGCCGAGATTACCAATCGCACCTTCGACGTGTTCGACCTACTTGCGCGGGATGATAAGCCTGCCCAGGCTAAGGGTCACAACTACATGACACCCGAGGAAATCGCAGAGGCCGCCGAGAGCGGACACATCGTGGACAACGGCGACAGTGATGAGGAAGATGACGATAACAATTAACCACTAACTACTAATGAACCAACACCAACTAAATATTCTCGCCGCGTTCGACGCCGCGATGCAAACCTTCGTCGACGTGTGGCAGTCGCCAGACACGACACAAACCCAGGCGTGCGTCGCCTATGGTGGCGCCGCCGCACTACTCACACTCGCCCAGAATAATACCGACGCCGTCGTCGCTATCGTGCAGGCGAAGACGCTGCTTAACGAGGCGGCAAAACAACTTGGATTACCGGAGACTAATTGATATGGACATGGACATTAAAGACTTCGAAACTAAACTAGAACTTCTAGACTATCCTAATCCCGAGGGACTACATCCAGTCGAAGCATCGTGGCGTGACTTTGCCCGAACACTACGCGACGAGATCACCCGCCTTAAATCCTTCGGCTGCGAACTCGACAAGAACTACATCCGCCTCGACGACCCGGTGGTGACTGGGTTGGTGGAGGCGTTGAGGAACTTTGAGCAAACTTGCTATTCGAGGGACAACTACCTGCAAGCACACAAAGCCCTCTCCGCCTACGAGGCGCGGGTGAAGGAGGTGTCCCGTGAGTGATCGACTGAGAATGGACTACATCAACAGTCTTCCGCAGCCGTTTATTGCACGGTTCTACGGAGGTGACGAGTGGCCGGTAAACGATATTGAGGTTCAGACCGAGTTGCTTAGGATAGACGTGTGCGGACTCCTTCAAGTGAAGCGAATGAGCGAGGTGAAATTGTTTCGTGACGCGGACGGGGTTGAGCACGACGCCGAAACCTTTTACAGCGACTATGAGGTGTCCCGTGAGTGATACGCCGACGCCGAGGACTAACTCGGCGATAAACAAATGGGTCAGAAACGGCAGCATAGAGCCTGTGAAAGACGAGTTAGTCAAACTCGAACGCGAACTGGCCGAGGCGAAGGCATGGAAGGAACAGGCAATGGTTGTGTTTAATTCGCTGGACCTACAATCAACAGCCGCACTACTTGGTGGAGGTATAGGAGAAGACTGTGCCGAGGTAATAGCTAAGCGTGTTCCAGAAGTAGTTGGGCAACTCCTAGCTCACGAGGCTCAACATGTTCGCGACGAAGCGGACTACAACGAACTAGAGGCGGACTATCGTGGCTCAATCGCCAAGCATGTTGAGCGCGTCGAGAAGCTGGAGGCAATCATCGACGCCCACAAGGCCATGCTTCAGAAGGCATGCGCCGAACTTCCGGTGTCTTACTACCCAGTCAACACACCGGCTAGGCTGGCTGTGAACATTGCTGGATTCGTTAGGGATTACACGGAGAACTACCGTGAACTTGAGCAGTGCCAAGAGCAACTCACCGCCCACAAGGCGGCGCTGGAGAAGTGTGAGAAGGCGCTACCAGAGCACAGCAATAGCATGCCTCGATTTGAGGCAATGGACGAAATCGCCAAGCTGAAAGGACCTAAGTGAATACTGACAACCGAACAGACGACGAGTTGAATAAAGTAATAGCGGAGTGGTGTGGGTGGAAATGGGAACCTCACGCTTCAGGTATTTGTTTGCGCGATCCGTCTGGATCTATCGTGAACAATAACTACGCAGAGGATTGGAGGCTTCCCAACTACTGCTGCGACCTGAACGCGGTGCATGAGGCTGAGAAGAAAGTTCCTGATGCAAAACAAATGCTTTATGCTCGGCACCTACTAGAGCTATCCACAGGCTGTGGCGACAACATGCCATGCGGATTTCTAAATGGCGCAACACTGTGGGTAGCTGTACACTCTATGCCTCGCCAACGCGCCGAAGCTCTCGTCCGTGTAATCGAAACAACAAAGCAATGACAACTATCATCAAGATCAACGGGCTGGACGTGGAGTTCAGTGATAATGTGCCGACACGGGCGGGTTTCTGGCTATGGACTAAGGATGTAAATACAACTATCTACCCGACTCGCGTATGGCAAGCGGGTCACATGTTCGCCTCATCGGAGCTTGGAAGCTATACCTGCGTTGATGACATCGGCGGCATCTGGTCCACATCACCACTCGTCCCGGCTGTGGAGGTTCAACGCGGATATATTGAAGGACATACAAGCTGTATCGGTAGAATTCCTTATAACGATAGCCGCGCCAAGCGCGTAGTAGAAGGGACATTAGAATGAAACATCTATTTATCCTAATCGCCGCACTAATGCTTTGCGGGTGTGGCGAGAAATCTGTAGCAGAGTACAGACGCAAGGAGGAAGCAAAGGCTGCTCAAGAAGCCAAGGTGCAAGCCGACATCGCTGAACTCAATCGGAGGTTCGATGCGCTTGAGCGGCGAGTTATGGAGATGCCACCTGACCACGCTCAGAAAATGGCGTGGGAGATTGTTCAGATGTACGACGTACTTCGACGACAGTTTGAAATGACGGAATACATTTACACCAATCTTCAGCGCGTAGAGGTAACTAAGAAGCAGCAATCCATCACCATCAATGGCGTCGAGATTGACGTAGCTAAAGTACTTGAGGACACGCTAAAGAAGATGACACAAGGACCAAGACAATGAACCCTCTACAACCCACCCGTATTACCGGCGGCTTTCGCCCCGCCGGCACAACCAAAGAAGAACAAGGTGCCGCACTCTTAGATAAGCTCCTCGCCCTCCAATCCGCCACACCTAACGGCGACATCACCTCCCTCGAAAATGCCATCGCCCGCGCGACCGAGAAGATGGGCTGCCGCGTGTTCCTCGACAAGTGGCTCACGTGCGACCCGGCTATGCGGGCGCTTAAGGATAAAGTCCTTCGCTTGTCGGTTAGGAATGAGCCCGTCACTATCACGGGCCCATCGGGTAGTGGCAAGGAAGTCCTGGCCAAAGCTCTACATGGCGACCGCAGCGGGAAGTTCATCGCCATCAATTGTGGCGGCTTGTCTAAAGACCTCGTCCCCTCAACATTCTTCGGCCACGTTAAGGGCGCCTTCACCGGCGCACACGAAACCCGTCGCGGTCTATTAGTCGAGGCGGCTAATGGCACTGTGTTCCTCGACGAGATCGCCGAGCTACCTCTCGATGTGCAGGCCGTTCTCCTGCGGGCTATCCAAGAGAATGAGATCTATCCCGTCGGATCGGCTGATGCCATACCTATTAACTGCCGCTTCGTCGCCGCCACTAAAGAACCCCTAGAGGAGTACGTCAACCAGAAGAAGTTCCGCGACGACCTGTTCGGCCGACTGTTTACATTCCGCCTACACATCACAGGCTTTAACGTGCGCCCCGCTGACGTTAGACTTATTCTTGAGAGCCAGCCGGGCTGGCCCACACTAGTAGCCCAGTATGAGTCCACGCCCGAAGTATTAGATATTGACAACAACCAACAACTCTCCGACGACATCAAGCGCTATGGCGTAAGGGCCATTCAAGCGTTCGTCCTGCGTATGCTGGTCCTCGGTAGTTACAATTAACTAGGCACAATAGTTGCTACACTTATTTATATGGAACATTACAAGATTGAAGAAAACATTCCCGTTACTAGCATTTATCAGAAGAGAAAACATAAGTATCCTTTCGGTACTTTAAAAGTCTCCGATAGCTTTTCTTTCGACATAAAGCTAGCTAGGAAGATTCGAAGTGCTTCATCTTACTACAGTAAGATATCTGGATATAAGTTTGTAGTGCGAACAAATGAGGCTACAAATACGGGGCGCATCTGGAGGATCGCCTAATGACCTCCACCGACAACCAACCTCTCGAACAACGCCTAGCTAGCGCCCTCGCTATCTCCGAGCGCATCGCGCAGCAGCGGAACAAGCGCGCCCAGCGTGCACGCCGGCCCTACTACACGCTACTCCACGGCCAGTCCGTCGCCAAGATTGTCGAGAAGATTATCGAGGACCCGATGACTATCCAGCGCATACCGGGTTATGGCGTGCAGGTCTCCACTATCCGGCAACAGTTCTACCAGGGGCTGGACTACGCCATCGACCACCTCGACCACCAAGAGCGATACTTCAAAGCCTCCCAACAAATAACCACGAAGATCATCGATGGCTACTTGTGCATTCAGAATGCGGGCCGCCACACTGTGCCACTAGCGAGTGCGCCACATATTAATCACCGCAATAATCTGGAGAACTTCATCGAGACCTCGGTGCCGGGAGATAAGTACCCTGACGAAGTCGTCGCGCTCAGTGACGGCGACGTGCAGGCGCTTAACTCCTTGATGGTGGGCCTGGAGTCTATCTTCCAGTACTACATTAACAACACCACCATACGTGTTATCCGCGTGGCATGAAAACCCTGCTAGTCGCCGTAGTGAAGTGGTCCATCCTGTATATCATTGTGCCCATCACCGCGTTCGCCGCTATTATAACCGCTATAGCCCACTACCTCCATGACCTTAAGTGACCTCCTCAAACTTCCGCTCGACCAACTACAGGGCATGACCAACGAGGACCTCCACCGCGAGTTCGCCCACCTCCTCCCCGCTATTAGGGAGCCCATCCAAGGTATGGCCGGCGCCAGCGACTCGCCCGTTAAGCGCGCCTCGGATAAACTCAACTCCCCCAAGCAAGAACAATTCGCCACAATGCTGGCCAGCCTTCAACAAATTAAAGGACAACTTAAGTGAATACCAATCTACTCAATACCACGCTAATCGCCGCGCTAGTAATCCTCTCGGCAACTACCGGCTATAATTGCCGCCAGCACAACAACCTTGTCGTCGCCACCCACAACGACTTCACCGTCGAGCAGGCTCGCGTCAACGCCACGTTCGCCCGCCTCGACGACCGCGTAGAAAACATGATGACTAACCTTATCACCCTCGGCGCTCAACGCGCGCAATTCGAGGATATCAACAAGGGCCACGCGATGAACTCCATGCGATTCGAGTCCCTGCTTAACGAGGTCAATCTTATCAAGGCTTACATCGCCAGCAAGGAATCCGCCAAGTGAACTACAACGCCGACGGATCTATCGACGTGATGGTCGATAACTCCTCCATCTCTACTAACTCATGTTCGCGACGTTATCAGCTACAATGCGTGTGGGGCTGCGAAGTTCCAGCCGGCGTTGACGCGTCGTTTGGGAATGCGGTCCATCGCATCCTTGAGTACTTCGTTCTTGAACCTGAAGCCAGCTTAGAGAGGAAGATGGAGATCATCATGGAGTCCGGCGCTAAGTACGGCGTCTATACTACGGAGAAGCTCCAACGAGTGGGCTTGTGCGCCGAGCAAGCCCTCAAGAAACTGCCGCCTGTACTTAAGAGCCCGCTTGGGAGGCCACTTGTAGAGAATAAGTTTAAGGTATATTACAAGCGAGTAGTTGTAAACTACCAAGCTTACAACATCTACCTCACCGGCACCATTGATTATACTGGTAGTGACGGTAGGCAACTAGTATTCTTCGACTATAAGACCTTTGCAGGTAAAGCTGCCAACGATAAGCTAACTGAGTATGCTCTTAAATTTCAGATGCCATTTTATTCATGGGTATCTTGGAAGTTTGGTGATCAGGTTTATGGACCTGGCGTAGCTGCCGACCTGTCAAAGGCCAATAAAATGCGAGGGCATTATATGCTCATATCGCATAACTTACCTATGCCCGAATTCCGTACTAGTATTGGTTACGCTTATTCGGCTAATTACTTTGAAGAAGTTGTGGTGGTGGTCGACGACGCCATCGACGACATGCTCGAAACCTGGTCACGCCCGGCGGAGATGCCTGCCATTCGTGACGGCATGACCAACGACTCCTGTAAGTATTGCTACTTCAAAGCCGCGTGCATTACCCGCGACCCAGTTCGCGAGGCCGCGTTTGTTAACCGCCTTCAACGTAAACCATACGACCCGCTCTCTTTTAGATAATTATGATCCACAACAAAACATTACTTAAACAATCCATCACCTCCTTCCTCGAATCCAAGAGTAATTGGGCCGAGTTAAAGCGCGCCGATAAGGATTTCCTCCTATTCGCTCTCGTCGAGTTCGTCGATCGCAACGCCAACAAGTTCATAGCCGGCGGAATTAAGCACGCCGACAGCGACTTCCTCACCGAGACCGATCACGAAGGCGAGTTGACCAACGAACTCCTCGATGGCTGGAACTACCTTTTCGCCCTTCGATACAATCGGGCGAGGAGGGCGACTAAGAAACCTAAGAAACCCTTGGTATAAGGAATGCTATATGTCTGAGCCCCACATGCCCGAGCATCAGCAAGAGCCGGATGATTATTGGGAACCGACTCGCAAGAAGAGTTACCTCACTGATACCGAAGATGTCGACATTAGGCGAGAAGACAAGGAAGAACAAGAGCGAGAGTATTGGACCTCACGAGATAACTTCGGAGAGGACTGCTCACCCAAATGAAGCCCAAGTATATCTACAACTTCCTCTTCGCGGCGACCTTCCTCGTCACAGTCGCCCAAGTAATTCACCAACTACCACTATCTACTACCACCACCATAACTAATGTATACGCCCCCTAACACAGTCCTCTCCCAATCGGGCCACGTGCGGCTCGGCCTTCAGGGCTTTCCCGGCACGGGCAAGACCACCTCAGCGATGACCTTTCCCAACTTGTTCGCCGTCGACTTCGACCACAAGCTACCCGACAATACGCCAAGCGCGCCGTTCTGGAACGCCGACTTTGTCGATAGTCTTATTCCGCGCACTAAGCAATACGACAAGACCAAACCCGGCTATCCGCCCAACCGCCGCGACGCTTTCGACAAGTGGCTGCGCGACAACCACTCGAAGTTCGAGCCCGAGCAAACCCTGCTCATCGACAGCTATACGATGCTCGACGCAGCATTCCACGCTCAGATGGACGCCGAGCCTATCCTCAATAAGCAGGGCGAGATTAACGCGCTCGCCGGTTGGGGCTTCAAGCTCACTTATCTCGCGAGGATTTTCGAGATGATTAAGTCTTGCCGCTGTAATGTGGTAATGACCTTTCACGAAACCGAGAAGACGGACGCCAACGGCGACGTGCTCAATAAACTCCGCCCTGTGATGCAAGGGAGTTTCCGTGATCAAGTCGCCGGTCATTTCACGGCGTTCTTCCGCTGCCACAAAGACCCGATTGAAGTAGATGCGACGGGTGCTAAGAAGAAGGGGCCCGATGGTAAGTACGCGATTAAGCGCGGGTTCTGGTGGCAAGTCAAGGGCGACGAGCAGTTCGACGCCGTTGCTGACCCGTCACTCCGGATCACCGAACATTTTGTGCCCGCTACTTACGAGAGTATTGTGGCGATGCGAAAGGGGAATGTATGAAACCTATTGATATCGTTGAAGAGCTTGTAGGTGACTACTCGGCGGCTACTCCACTAGAAGATATGGCTTCAATGTTTCACAATTGTACGAAACATAATAGTCGCCTAGTAACTGTAGACTTTATTCGCGGCGTGGTTGAAGTCTTTGCTGATGATAATGAAACTATCGAAAAGACTTACGCCATCCGCGCCACGCTGGAACCTATTACTACTGAATAATTTCCTCCACACCAGGAGGCTCACAAAACACAACAAACAAAACTAATGGAACCTACACTAAATCTGACCTTCGGTCAGGCTATCCAAGCACTGAAAACTGGACAACGTGTGTCTCGATCGGGATGGAACGGTAAAGGAATGTACCTTTGGCTCTTGCCTGCTGCAAAAGTTAAAGCCGAGTGGTGTCGAGAACCGCACCTTAAAGCTATCGCAGAGCAGAACGGTGGCGAGATCGAGGCCCTTGGATCAATCCGAATGATGACTGCTGATAAGAAGGTTCTCACTGGATGGCTTGCCAGCCAGACCGACATGCTGGCCGAAGATTGGGAAGTCCTTTCTTAAACACTTTCCTACCACAAGTAGGACACATAAAACAAATCATAACTAATAACTAACTAAACATAACAATGTCAACTGTACTTAATCGCGCCGATAACGTCATGGGTTCCCGCTCGCCGCTGCCGACCGACACTTACGTCGTCCGCTGCGTCAAGGTCGAGGGCAAGCACAACGACAAGTGGGGCTGTCCCCAGACCAACACCCAGTGGGAAATCTTGTCGCCCGAGGAGGGCGAGGTTAACGGCAAGCTGGAGAAGTTCGCCGGCCGCAAGTTCTCCGTGTGCTTCATGCACCTCCAGACGGAGGAGTGGGGCCAGGCGCGCGTCGCCGCGTTTGGCGATACCCTTGGACTCGACCAGGAAACCGTTGATGATCTCGACGCATTCCGCGAGTGGCTCAAGGGCAAGCCCACTCTGGAGTGGATGCTGTCCTCGAAGGAGGATGTTAAGCGTTACCCGAAGGGTTACGCCGATCCGTCGAAGGCCGGCCAGGTCATGAAGACCGCGTCGGGCCAGACCATCTCTAATGGTCACCAGATCGTCGCCGAGCTTAACCTCGCGCTGGCGATCGTGGATTAGATGTCGGCGGTAGTAGTCGACTATGACCGGAGATATCCGTTCTAAGTAGATACACTAGCCATCCTCTCGGTAGTGGGAGGATGGCTAGTAATCTCCTTACAACCCACGATGCTGTGAATAAATCCCTCCCCACCAACTCCTACAATAATGTCACCCTCGTCCTCGACCGCCCCAGCCGATTTGACATCAA
>JAYJME010001481.1:0-16318 GCA_036873775.1 Costaria costata
CACAGCAAGGCGTGCAGAGGGGATGCTTGGAAGCCGGTCTTAGTGACACATTCTCCGAGTTTGCATGGATGCTGCTGTGCACAGGAGGCGTAGATGATGGAATAACCATTCGCAATCAACCGTGGAACTCAACACTCTTGTCTTCGTTGTGTGTGTGAGTAGATAGAGTCCACCCCTGAGGCTATCGTTGGCACGCATGCACCCCGACCCTCTCCCCGTCACCGCGCCTGTACGAAGCGTGTTGTGGCCTATGGCCTATGCCAGCAGTTGGCAGCAGCAGTGCTGATATAGCCCATAATAGGGTGGTGGCCACGCCCCGCCTCGCTCCCCGCCCCGAGCCCCGCCCGCCCTAGATCGTGTGCGTATGATAACCACAAAAAGACACGGCAGCAGCATTACAATCTCGAGAGCGGACAGCTATACGAATGAACGTCGTGTTTGATATACCTGATGGTTCGTGTCGAAATTCGATTTTAAAAAAGAAGAAGTCCCATAGTGTACTACTCAGGCAGGTCCATTCCATCGTGCTCCAACTCGAAGGGAGGACTTAGGTTGTGCGCTGCAGGGGGGAGCCAGGTTGTGCGACGCACCGCCTACGAGTAAAGGGCTGCGACCTTTACAATACTGCCGTGCGTATACAAAGTATAGTCGTAGCTGCTTCGCATAGATAGGTGGGATCCGGTGAGCAGTACCATAATATTAGGTCAAGTAAAGTATAGCTGTATGGCTGCTGCATCTCGGCTGGTTGCATGCTAAAAATTGCGGTTCCTTCATATTTTCAATTTTCGACAGAAGCCACTCTTATCAATGAACAGCAGTCAACGGCAAGTAGAAGCGGCACATCGCCACAGATTCAGTACATGGCCAGACACACGCCCGGGCCTCTGACCCCATAGCCACTGATGATGCCGATCGCGAAAGGTGGAGAGAAAGAGATAGGTTGGAGCCCCATAGCTGTCGCGACCGCAGATAGACGGGGAGAGAGAGGGAGAGAGCACCACAGCTGGCTGTCACGACCGCAGATAAGACTGGGAGAAACATAGACGGACGTAAGCTGTGAGTTAGGTAAAGAGCCCGCTGGCACATGAAATGATTTTGGCACCCAGGCGCGATAGAGAGAGCCGAAGTAAAATACCGCAGGTGGAGTATCGAAAATGTCAGTGACTCATTGCCGACATTATGTTAAAGTGCCGGTTGACCGGACAGAGCCAAATTATATTATATGTAACAGACCAATTATCTAATCGATGGTTGATTGTCGACAGATACAGAATCTGCTTCAACTCGGACTATCCAAGAATTCGAGGGAGGGGATGGCAAAAAATCGATGGAATTGGACGTCAAAATAGAGTCCAAAATCAGGGGATATGGTGTTTAATAATAACACCCGATCTAGAGCCCAACGTCACTGTGAACACGTATGATATGTATCATATTCATCAGCATAATATATAAAAGTTGCTGGAGATAAAACTACCGTCCGACAGTTCACCGCGTGCAGGATACACCCGTAAAATACGACCCCCCGCAACCACCCTCTGCCCACCCACTTCAGCTGTCGGCTTAATATTATATACCTCTGGTACGTATGAAATTGTGAGCAATGCACGCCCGGCTAGTTGGAAACCCGTGTAATCAGACGAACGAAAAAACAATGGGGATGTCTAGGATTGGGGTATCATTGACAATTTCAGTAAGGCCAACAATTATGGAGTCGGAATCCAGAAACCAAAACAGCTTTTCCCTTGGCCGTACAGAAACCCGCGAGCAGTGCTGCCGGTAGTGATGGGCCATTTCTGGATGCTGTTTACAGAAAAAAACGAACCTTTCGCATATAGCAGCCACCGCCGCCACGAGTCATCGCCTCACAGACACGAATCACGCTAAAAGTTCCAAGGTTGTATGTTCCTTTGCGTTGAGCGTCCTCGCTGCCAAGTTTGAGGGCCGTAGGTGGCCTGTATCTGGAGTACCCGCATGGAACGTGAGGCAAAAGTCCTGTTCTGTCTAGAAAAAAAAATCAGACAGAACAAGACCTGACCTCACGTTCCAAGCGAGAACTCGAGACACAGGCCACCTACGGTCCTCATACTTGACACCGACGACTCTCTGCTCAGTAGACCGTCCATCCTCCAAGTTCTGTAGCGACCCGAGCTCTGTGAGGCGAGCACTTGGCGGCGGCGGCTACTTTTGTGTCGAAAAACACGTATTTTTCGCTGCGTTGGAAAAATCTTGGAACAGCAAAAAAAACTGCCAGAGCCTTGTGTGGGTCTCACCACCACAAAGGGGAAAACTGTCTTGGTTTCTGGATTACGACTCCATAATTGTTGGCATAAAGGCCTGTCTAAATGACGAAATTTTATCTGAAAACACTACCTGAAAATAAAACAAAGAGCAGAACTAAAGAGCATTTCAGCCTTATATTGGTCAGATAGGAGAAACTAGCAGTAGAGATCCCGAAAACTTTGTATTCATTTTTAGTTTTTTATTAATGCCAGACCTATTAAATTTTATCTGAAATGGGTAAATATTATCTGATTATGGGATTCCCATGGCCAAGAAGAACAAAGCTTGGGCCAGACACGCGAAAATACCGCTCTTCTTGCCCTGTTGTGCTGGTGTCCTCTCTCCGCTCTCGAAACCGACTTGTGCTCGGCGACGACCACTTCGAGCGCCACAGCTTCGGCGCACAACGCAACACAAGCGATGGAGGCGACGATGGACTCCAACCAGAGCTCAGCTAACCGCCAGGTTCAGGGACCGGACGACGTTCCAGGGCGTGCCGTGTCACACACGGACCAGCCGGCGATGCAGCCGCCACAGCCGCTGCAGCAGCATCATATTATGTACACCCCGCCGCAGCCGCCACAGATGCAACGGCCCGAGCAGCCGGTCACTTCGCCGCACAACATACCTCATCCGAGGGGGGCGGCGATGGATCCCAACCAGGGGTCAGGGAACCGCGATGTTCAGGGCGCTGACGACGTTCCAGGGCGTACCGAGTTACAGACGGCTCAGCCGGGGATGCAGCCACGACAGCAGCAGCAGCTGCTGCCGCAGCAGATGCAGCAGCATCTGTGCACCCCGCTGCAGCGGCCGCCACAGATCGTACGGCCCGAGCAATCGGTCGCGTCGCCGCCGCATCTCCATCATCATCACCAGAGATCTATCCCCGGAGGGCAACAAGCCTCTGCATCGAGTTAACACAGGCATCAAAGCGGTGGACATAGGCACGTCGGTGATGCCAGTGCTCATGACGGTTCGGCATGGTCACCGCTGTTGCAAGCCTCCGCAACCCGGACACAACGCAAGCAGCCCTCTCCTAGGACCGGCTCCCTTGCCCCGGGCAGTCCCTTCGCCTTCAGCGCGGCAGGGGCGTGTCGACCCGCACAATAACACGCCGGTGGCGGCCCAATCCGCCTTGAACGCGACGGCCCAGCCGGTACGACTACCACTCCACAGATGGATAGCACAACCCAACGCTGCAAGTAGGACACCATTCAACAGATCATCGATGATCTGTTGAATGCTGTCCTACTCGTTACGTTTGGTTGTGCTGTCCATCTGTGGAGTGGTATTCGTACCGGCTGGGCCGTCGCGTTCAAGGCGGATTGGGCCGTCACCGGCGTGTTATTGTGCGGGTCGGCATGCCCCTGCCGCGCTGAAGGCGAAGGGACTACCCGGGGCAAGAGCCGCGGCCATGGCTAGGATAAGATGTGACGGCAGCGACGGTGTCGACAAAGCACGACGAAATCGACATCGGCGACGATGGCATCAGCGATGACGGGAATTGTCCAGGCTAGAAGGTGCGCGTTGTCGTTGTTGTCAAAACGTATGGTATGATAGGCACAAGCAGAACAGTCCGGCCTCTTGTAAATATTGCTGTGTGATAAGTTGTCTAATGCTTGACGACTCACGATACCCGGATAACTCGTAGAGCAGAACTCATCCCGGTACTCGTACGAGTACGAGTAGAGATATGCAACCGTCGTACAACAAAATCCGAGATGCATACTCTAATACTCGTACTCGTATGCAATGCACGAGTTATTAGTGTTTGTACAGGAACGTATTATTATACCTGCACACCTGGTATACAGGTGCGCACGTACCTATATCCTTCGTATATAAAACTCGTCGTATGATAAGGTGCTGTTCTCTGGGAGTGCTGTAAATTCGGTACCTTGGTTTTGATGCATATTACAATGCGAGTATGATACAACTACCAACTACACATATCATAATGGAGTATTGGTAACTCATGTTCAAGACGATCGCGCATATGGACTATTCATATACTTCGAAGCATATACTATACGGCAGCACGAGGGCGTTCAAAATGTGGTGAAATATTGTTGCGCTGGCGCGCTTGGGTCCTCTGGGCAAAACAAAAAGAAGAGAACCGCAATCTTGCCAAAATGTGTATATTTATTTGATATTTCCGTTTAGTTGTTGCCAGAGACAACATCTAATTGTTACCTTCACGACTCCCTACTGAAAACGATATTTGTAGAGTGCAAGATACTCGAATTGTGCACTCCATATAGAACCCTTTTTTGGGGGTCAGGCGCCCGATGGATCCTACGTCTTCTTCAAGGCGTGAAGCTCCTCTTACTCTAAACTCCAAAGAAACTCCTCACACCCCTGCTCCCCTTGGCTGCAGTTGAAAATTGGAGGTATGTCAGGCTGCTGACACTCTTTGCAATCACATTTTGTCGACAACGTCGAGCACTGTTCGTAGTAGGCGAACGTACGTGGAGCTCTACTTCGACCGTTCATGGCGTGTTGGGCGTACGGCGTACATACGAAACAGGAGCTCCGGAAATATGCAAGTTCCTTCTGTTTCATGGTGGAAACATAGCAATGGGTGCCCTCCCGAGCATGCCCAACGGCCCCGACACGTCTTGTAGAGGCCATACCGGGCGTAGTTTACGTTGCTCGGGAGATGTTCCAAGCCTTAGCAATGTAGCTATGCCGTTTTCAGCAGGGAGTGATGAAAGGTCGCAAGTATACCGTAAAAAGTGTTGCAGGTGGCAAAAACAAACGATAATCTATTAGTCGTGCTAATGGGCCCAGACCTGGCATCTCCTCTCCCCTATAGGTAACCCTGTAGTATATAACACTATCCTCGTGTCTCTGCATGGTTGACACTCACAGAAGGAGTAAATGTAAGCATGACACGAACAAAAATGGGGATCTAGAACAACTTTTGTCTGTCTACGTCCCCAACACAGGAGGCCGAAACCCCCGAGCATGGGAGAAACGTGGGCATCATGGAGCTGTCGTTCCATGAAGAGTCAAGTACGGCCACAGCCTCAGCGAAAGGTGGCAGTTCGAAGCCGCCGCCCGGGGCGCCACCCAACGTGAGCGCACCTGTTGTTTGTATTTTTCGTGGGAGTAGCCCCAGAGGGAAGTTGGGTGTCGCGTGGGCTACCTCTTGCCTGATCTCTTTTACTACTGCAAAGAATGCCCCACCCTGAAGGCAACTCCTTTGCGTCCCGAAAGGTGGGTGCATTTCTAAAGGGATTCAACTATTCTGAAGTTAATGACAAAAAAACGCGTTTATCAATAGCGCGTTTTTTTGCCACGAGTCGTGATTCGAGTCGTGATGG
Organism: Costaria costata; assembly: GCA_036873775.1. Classification (NCBI taxonomy): domain Eukaryota; class Phaeophyceae; order Laminariales; family Agaraceae; genus Costaria; species Costaria costata. Next base: position 5,610 of record JAYJME010001481.1, read on the forward strand.
CGGAAAGCGGTAGAACCACGTAGAGAAACTTCGCGTCATGCTTCTTCACGTATGGCGACACGACAGATCACGCTACGTGCATATGTTTATGTTTGGGTAGGAACGCCCCTTATTAGCCATACTAACACCTCATGATGATAGTTACACCCATGTTGCACTATGTTCAAGTGGTGTGCTTTTCCCCCTCGGGTAAGAGGTGGTGAAAATTGGGGTGTGTGTGGCAGGGTCGCGCGTCGTGGCCGCGGTGGTATCAAACCAATGTGGTCCAGAACGCCAAGGCTCGCGTCCTTATCCCCTCCTGTTCCCCGTGTTTCAAATCCCGTACATCCCGCCATATCAGAGGACGGTACAGCAAGACGTCGATGGCTCACCCGAACGAGGTGGCAGTGGCGTCGAGATAGAAGCCTTGCCGGGCGAAGACCCGCCCTACAACAGCTGGTTGCGTGACCTGAGGGGCAGGGCCCAAGAAATTGCCAAGAGTGAAGGCCAGAAGGCTCTAGCGTTTGGCCCGGAGCCTGACCACTGTCTAGTCGTCGGCGTCTAAGGTGTCTCTCGTCAAGGCGTTGCTCCATAGCGCGATGGCGCGAGGAGATGGGACAACCTCAGGACTATCGGTACTGGGGTCCCGTGACGCCTGACAAGCCCAAAAGAGGAGGACGAGGCACAAAGGGATAGGGCCCTCGAAGCGACCGAAGCTCCGTTTATCGAATGATTTGTTTGATGTCCGACCAGGCACTTCGCGGTCTTTTTGAGAAGTAAAATCGGGAAGCATCGCGCGACGAACACGACGCGAGGGAAACCGGACCACACCATGTCTTCTACCAGAAGTTGGCCCGGGCGTTCATCGACCACGGGTGGGCGAACAGTAATGGAACTGCCATCCCTATCCCTGTGTAGCACTCAAAGCACCGCCGGGCGGCCCCTGAAGGCCTCCACGACGCTCTAAGTGTACTTGACCTCGACACGCCGGCCATCACAGTACAGTCGAGCCTCTTCAGGGGTGACGATGACCAGCTCGATGTGCGGCCGCTGGAAGTATCTTTACATAAGTGGGCCAAGCAACTGTGGGCAAAGCACACGGTGTGTACATTCTAGAACCAAAATAGTGTTGCAGATTGCAGGGGCCCTTTGCGAAGGCAAACATTCTGCACAGCTATGACTATGAGTGAGTTCATTTGACCAAACGTCCTGTTTTTGTTTTTTGTGTTTTGACTGATGTTCAGTTGTTCGGGTTGTTTTGGGAAAAACTGACGTTCATATTATTTGTAGCAAAATAATATTCGGCGACCAAAACAAAGAAACACGCCCAACTTGCATGCCCAATCACGCAGGAATTTAAAGCGCGCGTAGATCTTAGTGGAGGAATGGGTGCCGATGAGGATGAGCCTGACGATGACGACGGCGATGACGATGGCGGTGACTCGGGGACTAACGGCGGAGGCGAAGGAGGGGGGAGTGGTCGCCAAGCCGGGGCTCGAAAGGGCAAGGGGCAGAAAGATGGAATCCACAAGTCGGACTTTAGCCAGGGCGATTTGTCTCTGTTTTGATGGGACAACTTAGACACAAACATGGGTGCTGAGGGCGCCACGACAAACACTATCCTCGCCGACGCTGGAAGTATTTCCACCTTTTCTGTCCCCGGCGGGGTCGGCGTAACATCAACTCACGGGTCCCCCAATTTCCGGCGACGCGTGTGTTGATGTTACGTCGACCCCGCTTGGAACAGAAGAGGTGGAAAGGCCTCCAGCGTCGGCGAGGACAGTTGTCTGTCGTGGCGCCCTCAGCACCCATGTTCGTGTCTAAGTTGTCCCATCAAAGCAGAGACAACTCGCCCTGGCTAAAGTCCTACTTGTGGATTCCATCTTTCCGCCCCTTGCCCTTTCGAGCCCCGGCTTGACGACCCCTTCCCGCGCCTTCACCTCCTCCGTTGGTCCCCGAGTTGCCGCCAACGTTATCGCCGTCGCCATCGTCAGGCTCAAGACGTGTTTCGTTTTGACTCAATGTTTCTGAGCAACGTTATCACGCCCATCATCGTCTCTTTCCTAAGTCACTCTCTTCCTGGGCTTGTTTACGTTTTCCTGATTTGCGGTGTGTGTCCGACGCCTCGCCGGACGACTTGCCGTGAGTTGACGTTACGTCGACACCGCCTGGGACAGAAGAGGTGGAAAGGCCTCCAGCGTCGGCGAGGATAGTGTCTGTCGTGGCGCCCTCAGCACCCATGTTTGTATCTAAGACGTGTTTCGTTTTGACTCAATGTTTCAGAGCAACGTTCTCACGCTCGATATCGTCCCTTTCCTACCGTCACTATTTTCCTCCTGAGCTTGTTTACGTTTTCCTGATTTGCGGTGGTAGCGGACCCCCTCACGATCGCAGAAGACGCCGTTAAGTTGAAAGAGCGGAATAAACGAGAAAGATGCTTGCGAATCTCGACGATGATGCTCCCGTACTCGTGCGTTCAGCCTTGCAGGAACGTCTTCTTGCTCGCCAAAAAGCGGTATCGGGTGCGATGAAAGCTGCACGTCTGGGTGGCGAGAACAGGGAGTAGAGAGGATGTACACACAACTGAAAGAGGAAGCGAGTTGAATATTTGTTTCTGCATTAATGTCTTATCCTATACGACGCAGCACATTGACGTAAGGGCCATTTGATAGTCGAATGTATACCCTAACGACTGTTACATTTTCGCCCTGAGTAATGCTTTGTATGCGGTGTGTGCGTACGTACGTTCGAACGCGCGCCCTTTGCGTCTAGTCTATTTTATGCGTACGCATTTTTTTAGTCGCATTATCTGCCCGTCACCCCTGTCGTCATATGGTGAACCGCGATAGTACTGAGGTCTCGTGCCGGAGTTCGCTTCTCATCGAGGCTGGCAAATTCCGGAAACAGACGGAGTCTCTGCTGATAGAGCATATTAATAGCGTGTGTACAGGAGACACACATTTATGACAGTCTACATACACTAGATCTCGGCCTGGCGGTCACTCACACAAACCTCCACGACGGCGCGGGGGGTCTCAGGCTGAAGAGCACACCCCCGAAGAAATCACGACAGAACATCATTTCTGCTTCGAGGCGTTGCGTCAAATCGCTGAGAGGGCAGGAAAGGCCGGTATATTGCGGAGATACCCGTCGTAGATTCCGACGTCGAGGCCTCGCGCGAGCGCGTGCGGCGCCGCACGAGCGTATCCGCGGCGTCAGTCCGTCGCGGCCAAGGCGGGGGCGCGCTCCGGCGAAGAAACCGCGCGAGAAGGCTTTCGGCGGCGCGAGAGATCCGCAAAACCAAAAGCATCAGATGAGCCTGAGGACTATCATAGGTGTATCTGTTTCCCTCCGGAGGGGACCTCTGTTTTTGTGGTGCAATATATACATACCGGGTATGTACGTCATATATTAAGCCTATGTACATACCAGGTAAATAGTTCATATAGCAAGCACACGTACAGTAGTAGGCTGGTATCTCTAGTACTACAGAGTGCATGACTCGCCGCGTTCCATGAGTTGCCGACAGTTGTGCGCTGGAGGGGGCAAACAATGATTCCTCTGCACCCATGTTGGTATCATACGTACAGCAGAAGCCTACGTAGTATCTACAGTACTACAGGGTATTGACTCACCGCGTTCCATGAAAGAGGGCAGTTGGGCGCTGGGGAACATCGGCGTGATGATGTACTTCAGGATCAACAGCACCGGCTTCGGCGGAGGGTTTGCTGGGGGAAAAGAAAGGCGATTGGCGTTGAGAGGGGTCAGGGAACATTAGGGTGATTATAAACTTAAGGATCAACAGCACCGGCTTTGGCGGAGGGTTTGTTGGAAAATCTAAAGACCGTGGGCGTTGAGAGGGGTCAAAGAGGGGTCAGGGAACATCAGCGCCATGGTGTACTTGAGGGTCAACAACACAGGCTTCGGCGACGGGTTTGCTTGAAAATCAAAAGGAGGTCGGCCTTGAGAGGGGTCAGGGAACATCAGCGTGATGATGTATTTGAGGATCAACAACGCTGGCTTCGGCGACGGGTTTGCTTGAAAATCAAGAGGCGGTCGGCGTTGAGAGGGTTCAGGGTACATCAGGGTGATGGTGTACTTGAGGATTAACGACGCCGGTTTCTGCGTAGGGTTTGCGCACAAAAAAAGGGCGGTGGGCGTTCAGAGGGGTCAGGGTTTCGGCTAAGGTGGTAGGGTTTTTCAATGCTGTCTATGGCTTGTCGAGAATGCCGCTGAGGGTAGAACATCCCACAAGTTGAGCTTGAAAGTACAAGCGGTGGCACTAGTAGAAAGGTAAATGAAGCAAGGCTGGTTCGTACTCGCAGTAGGCTGTGTACGCTCGAAGACAAAAAACAACGTTCCCGCCGCAAAAACAAAAAGCCCTCAGCAGCACCGCCGCCAAAACAACAGCAGCACGGCGACCACGGCCAACTCGAGACGGCTTGCAACCAAACAAGTCACACGCGTTAGCCCCAGATCGTCCGCCCCTGTAGTCACTTGGGTTCGTCGAAATCGGTCTCATACAGCTCTCGCAGTCACGAACAATGCACAATCACGAATGTTACAAGCAGACAGTACACAGCAGGCAGGACAGACAACAGACAGACAGACATTCAGACAGACTAATTAAGCATTGAAAGCCGGTACGCACCCCGCAATGAAGAGGCGTTTTAGTCGTACGGCAAAAAACGGTCTCATTACTGTTATTAGTAGAGTGGAAATTGAGGCAAGGCTGCCTCATACTCGAAGGAGGAAAAACAATCCCGCCGCAATAAACCCCAACCAAAAAATACACACAAACAGCAGTACCTAAGCCGTTAAAACCACTGCAACACGGGGACCGCGGGCAACTCGTGACGGCTTGCCACCAAACAGGTCCCACCCGCTAGCCCCGGCCCGCCCGCTCCTGCAGATGCCGGGTTTGTGTAAGTCAGTTACGTACAGCTCTCGCAATCAGAAATAACGTAAAATCACGATTGTTTCAAAGAGACAGTACACAACAGACAGACAGGTAGACAGACTAATAAATGATGGAAGCCTGTACGCACCCCGTATGAAGAGGCTTTTTTGCTACATGGAAAAAAACGGCCTCATTAAAAACAAAACAAAAAAGGAGGTACCACTTAAGAAACTCGTGTTTTCTTATTTAAGGCAGGCTCAGATTCTTATATCATATGAGAAAGGGCGTGTCCTGTGCAATTTTTCAGAGAAAAAACGTGGTTTTTTATGTTTCGTGCAAACGTCGAGGGATTCCCTGTTCCCTATACGTGTGCATGTAAGCTTTCCAGGCAATTCCTGAGCCTTTCGAGCTCTTCCAGGGCTATTATACCATAACACTAGCCCACCCTGATGAGCCGCAAATGTATGGAAGATTCGGGGAAACACCGGCTCTTCAAAAACTCACTCCCGCATTTCTACCCTGCGTGGCAAGGAAGCCTCATGAAAGATCGCCAGGAGGGGACAATAAAAAAGCCTGCCTGTAATGGGAAAACCCTTCAGGGAAACACCGGTTACGAACAAAGGCAAAACATGAATCGACGATGCGGCTCGCTGAAACCCATTCCCACACCTCTGCCCCGCAGGGCGATGAAGCCTCATGAAGAGACACCACAAAGGGAAAGGTATACGGAAGACTACCCGTAAGGGTCTCGAAGATGTGGCCCCTCAAAACCTACCCGCAGGACAATAGACGAATGTGACACGGAGAAGTTTGGTACACTGGAAAACTGCGAGAACACGACCGCTATCCTAGGAGGTAGATGCTGGCCACAAAAGGCGAAACAGGAAGGGGACAAGACAAGCAAATTTCTTTAATGAGCGTCCACATGTTGGAGATCCTTCGTTCGGAGTAGGAACGGTGCACCGTGTCGAGCGAGATGCGTGGTCAATGCTCAAATGACTAGGGCGTGAAAAAAACGAGTACGCTCCCCCCACCACCACACCTCTATACCCTGCGACGCGGCGAAGACTCATGAAGGAACGGTGAAAATGACAAAAGATAGGAATCGTACCCGTAAGGGCACTGCGCCCTTATGGGTAGGCTTCCTTTCCTTGCCCTTTCGTCGTTCCTTCATGAGCCTTCATTGCCTCGCAGGGTACAAGTGTGGCAGTGAGTTGTGGGTTCTTAGGAGCCGCATCTTGAATTATCGATTCATGTTCCACTGCAACTCGTGAAACCGGTATTTCCCCGACCCTAATACATACCAGTACCCTACAGTATAGGGCCGCTAACAAGAAGCTCCTACTTGGAATGAGCCTCAGATTCTTATTGGGACACCACCCCTTGAACAACCTTGAACATGGGCTATTATATAGGATTTAGTGTAGCGCTCGCCGCTGAGCACGATTTCTTAGTCCGATTTTCTTAGCGTCCGCCCAAAAGTGAGCCTTACGTAGGCACTTTCTTATTTGCGGGCCTATACTACTGTATTTCTGCTGACTTCGCATACGGCTCATCAGGGGGGGCTAATGTGAGAACACTTATCATCGTCGCCATCAGCGCTATGGTAGTGCCCTGGGAAGGCCTGTACAGAGGCCTCGGGATTTAGAAACACCTGGTACAGGAAAAGGATGTCGTATTACTTGGAAGGCCTACCGTATGTGTAGCACGAAAAATAACACGCACCCCTGAGAACCGATTTTCTCGAAAACAAGAGGGGCACACACAACGGACATGGTGCCTTCGGAACAAATGCACCGTTGCCGGAAAAAAATAAAAATAAATGGAAATTCGTCCGAGGGCGTGTGTGTTATACTGTCCCGAAATATAGGTACTCTAATTCCAAGATGTTTATTCCCGAAATGCGGGTACTCTAATTCCAAGATGCTTATCCCCGAAATGCGGGTACTCTAATTCCAAGGTGTCCATCCCCGAAATGTGCGTGAAGTGGTTTTTTATTACTGTGCGTACGCACTATTACGGGGGACCTCACAGTAAATAGAACCAAATATTGTTAGCAACAACAGGGATATATGTAAGTTTTGGTGTCTACAGTAGGTTATATTGTGTCTACAGTAGGTCCTATCAACTATGGACCGAATACTGTAAGCAAAAATAGGGAAATGCATGTTTTGGTGTCTACAGTAGGTCCTATTGTGTCTAGGTCCTATTAACTATGGCCGCCCGTAATAAGCAAAATCTCCAACTCGAACTTCAAGAATAAGTATTGTACCCGAAGTAACAGAGGCTAAGCACCTCCACCGCCAACACCAACATCACCCACGCCGACACCTCCACCCCCACCAACAACACCAACAGCAACAACGCCACCAATAATACTACCAACAAAAACACCACCAACAACACCAACACCAACACCAACACCACCACCAACAATACCACCACCAAAGACGACACAACCGCCACAATCAGCACCAACAACAACACAACCACCAACCCCACCCCCACCCCCACCACCACGGCCGCCTCCACCACCATCGCCGCTCCTACCCCCACCGCCACACCCGCCACCACCACCACCACCACCACCACCTACCCCGAACACCAAGTTCACCAAGCAAGCAGAATCTCACCGACAATAGCGGGGCAATTGACCATTACGCCCATAAAGCGGCCTGCAATGCCCACCCTCGTCTCGTCGCTCGTGAGCTGCATGCCCAGCATCAAAGCCAACCCTCCGCCCATAGACTGCCCTCCTATAAAAAAAGGCACTGTCCTAAGCTTCTCTCGAAGGTCGGCATCCATGCCAAGATTACTGCCATCTGAGAGGGGTTTGAATATGCACGAGGCGTTTGCGGAGAGAGAAGGCGGTGTCGGAGGTCAGCACCCATGCCGAGATGCCTGTCATCTGAGAGGGTTTTGCATAAGTAAGAGGCGTTTCAGGGAGGGGGGGCGGTTTGGAGGTCGGCATCTATATACCAAGATGACTACCAGGTATCATCTCAGAGGGGTTTGCATAAGCAAGAGGCGTTGCAGGGAGAGAGGGCGGTTTCGGTTATAGTTACGCATGCGTGAGGGTATGTGGGTGTGGGGTTTGTTTGTGGTAGGTGCTCCTCGGCTAATCACGACGACAACGGCCAGGACTGCTGCAAATGATAAATAACATGTACACCTCAAAAGCCACTGCCACATTTTATGTCCAAGTTCATGGATTCACATCGGCATGAGGCGTTATGGGGTGAGGGGCAGGGGAGGGGAGGGGGGGCGATTGCTGCTACGAATGGGTGTGGGCGCATGGGTGTGGGTAAATGGGTCTATAGGTGTTTCCGGGAGGTGCCTCTTGCCTACGCAACTACGAGTGCGGACTGTACATGAGAAAGGTACTGCAACATTCTAAGCCGAGGGTTGGGGGGTTGTAGCTAACGAAGGGTTTGCATGCATAGGGGCGAGGCGTTGCGGGGAGAAGGGGGCGGTTACGATAGCAGTTTCGCATTCGTGCGGGTATCATGTTGGTGGGAGGTGCTCCTGGCCTACTCACCACTACGAGTACGCCCTGCAGATGATGCAGCAACAGCAGCATTCTAAGCCGAGAGTTGGGGGCTACAGTATAAGTTGCGAATGGGCAGGAGACGGCCGGGGAGAGAGGGAGTTTACGATGACAGTTACGCATGCGTTGGGTACGTAGGTGTGGGTGTGATTGTGGCATGTACTCCTTTTTTTTATCTTCGCATTTATTATCTTCACTCGTCTTTCGCCTTCTCCCTCCCTAGTCGTACGTCAGATCCGGGGTCACTAAGCAGGCTCTTCTCCCCCCCTCCCCACTACGGTACGTGCCTTGATTTTTTATCACGAGAAGAGTTCAGCACTTTCTTCCCTCGTCGACTCGCGTCGAATTCTGCCTACTCATGACTACGAGTACAATCGGCAAGATGAGAAAAAAACTGCAGCATTCGAAGCGGAGGGAACAACGTCAAAACAGCCTGCCGGTTCATGTGAATATCCAAATATAGTAGAGCTGCGGGTCGGCACGACTTAAGTCAACTCCTAGTTATTAGTCGGACCAACAGTGAATCGTTTCCAGAGGTGCTGACTATCCGACTTGCTGGGTTTCCACACTTGTAGGAAGGATTGTTGAATGCGGGATACATTTTTTCATTTTTGGGAGGGCCCCCCTACGCCGGGGTGGGCTGAGTTGGCTCGTTTCGCTCGCCTAACTCCGGTTGGCAAGTCGGCTGGCCATCCGGCTTCGCCAGCTGACTTCCTGAAAAAATATACCGGTAGTTAGTTGGCTAGCAGCACGTACCAATTATATATGAGCCATGAAATCCTGCCGACTCACAGCACTAGAAACTAGTGTGTTGGTGCATTCGCGTACCTCCGTCTTCCGTCCCTTTGTCGATGATGTCCAGCAAGACCATACTGTCGTCCACCTGGCCAGACAAAATCCGGCACACGAGCAACGAACCAGGGGGTGTATATACCGGCGCCATTTAGGGTCGGAAAAAGTCAATAAAACAAAACTTTTGGGTTTGGTCAAATCAGGTTAAAAATAAACTTAAGATCAGGAAACTGCTTCAACTTGACCCCTTTTCCTACAGCGAAAAACAAAAACAAAAACTCCAAGTATAGTTCTATTATGGGGAACTAGTTTAGGGCTCTGAGAAGTTTTGTTTTGCCGGAAATACGCGTCTTACTCGACGGGGCGGTCGAAAACACCGGTACACTAGGCAGGATACTCCCCGGAGTTTTCCGAGAGCCTTCTGGAATAGTTTCCCGCTTCTCCACAGTCGTAATTTGACTGTCTGTCCATGTTGCCAGTTCTGAGGACATGATGATTTTTAACCAAAAATCTTCAAAAATTCGTTATTCTTGGCCCCAGTTCTGACGAACAAGACCCTCCGGAGAAAACTGATTTGGTTGCGTCAAAAATCAAACTAGAACCCTCGAAAAAACGGACAAGTGCCCAGAAAGCCCTCGGAAAGCTACAGGGTCCATCTTGAGCAGTGTACCGGTGGTTGTTTTACTGTCCAGTGGAATACGACCGGTAGAAAGGGCCAGAAGTCGGTTCTGAGAGCCAAAAAAACAAAAACAAAACCAGGTATAATAATTGGTCTTAGAGCCCTTTTGGGGCAGAAGAGGAAACCATCTAGAACACACGGGGCGGTTACAGTGTCGACCCCACGGAGCATCCCTGCACTATTACTAGTAATGGGTATCATGCTGAGAGCTGTGAGTAAGCAGGATTTCACGACTAGTACCGAATCGGTAGGTGCCGTTAGCCGACTGCAATAACTGACTTTAGTCGGCAAGTCGGCTGGCGGGGCCAGTTGATCGCCAGCCGAACTTGCCGACTAAGCGAGCCAAAAAGACCCCCTCCCCGGCCGAGGGGGCCCCGCCCCCAAAAAAACAACTTTTGTATCCCGCATTCAACAATCCTTCCCTACTAGTGCGGAAACCCAATAAGTCGGATAGTCGGCTCCTCCGAGAAACGACTAACTACTATGATGGTCCGACTAATAACTAGCTGGTGACTGAAGCCGTGCCGACTCACAGCTCTAGTGGTGTTCGTATGGCTGCGCTCTCCCACAAGACGGTTGATCAGCGATCAGACTGCACCAGAGGTATGTTTGGTCGCTACACGCCAGCTCCAACAGCAGTGTGAAGGTGATAAGTAGGTAATCAATTAACCTCAGCCTCTATAATAGCACCCACGATTCGGCCCACGATTGGGACCGAAACCACTTGAAGTTATGACGGGGGACCATAGTAAATAGGACCAAATATTGTTAGCAACAACTGGGAAATATATAGTTTTTGGTGTCTACAGTAG
>JAYJME010001482.1:0-16315 GCA_036873775.1 Costaria costata
CGTTGTTCTGTTCGACTTCCTCGGCTCAGCACAACGCCGTGTACTGTTGTGTGGTGTAGACTCTGTAACATGTATATCGGCGCAGGTATAACTATTGGTGCTGTGCCACATACTACCGGTGCTACGTATACTGCAGTACAATACAGCGGCACAGGCCGGTACTATACGTTCAGTTGTACGTATGTCCAGCAGTAGTACGTATTGCAGCAGATCAGCGCTGCGAGGTGTCGTGCCCTGCCGTGCGGTACCGTACCGTGCTGTGTGCTTGGCCTTTTCTTTTCCCGTATATACCAGGCAAGCATATAGTATCATGCAGAACTACCACCAGTTGTAGTATGATGCGTACCGCCACAGCGGTAGTACTATGTACGAATACTACAGCAGTACATAGAATGACAAAAAACTCCGCACAGCGCAGTGCAGCGATATGCGGTGCTGAACCTCTTGGCATTATCAAGTCGCTCCTGCATCATATCATGGGCCTCTTCCGCCCCTTTCCTTGCGCGAGCGTAGCGGGCGGCGACAGCCGCCCGCAAAACGGAGCTCTTGTACATATTATTTAGACGTAGAGGGAATGGGCGGTGCCAGGTATCGCCCCCCCCCGTGTCTGGACCTCGAAGTTGAAAAAATTGGAGTGTGGCGTCGGAATATTTGTTTTCCTTTCGTGCACCCTCCTCGTGGAAACATATAAAAAACTTCAACCCTGGGGAAAACACGCCTCGATGTCTTTTAGGTATTCCGAGTTTTGTTTCGTGTTTTTTAGGTGCAAGGTGAGGAGCATTCAGGAGCCGCACCGCTCGAGCTGTACCACCGCTCCCGAGTGCACAAGGCTGACCAGGGTCGTTGCCAAAGTCATTTGCAAGTCATAACCAAACGCAGAAGGCGCAATAGCTTTGTGGGCTCTCATGGTCGAGTTTATAAAGTCACCGCACCAAGTGGGCCGACCGACTGAGCTCGCAGAGGGCAGTAGTAGGCCAAGCGTCTGTGGGGTTGGGCTTAGTAGCGCGACAAGATGGTGATGGATTTCACTTCCTAATGCCCCGACCCCTGCTTACGAGTCCGGCCGACTGCGGTGGGACCACGACAGGGATGGTTTCAGCGAGCGCTGTTGCTGAAGTGACGGTTTTGTGCCGGGAGGACGATTATTTGCGAGCCAGCTCAAGGTCGTTCTCGATAAGGTTCATCCATCGTTAAATTTGGAAAAATATGGAACTTTCAGGATAAAACGAAAAAAACAAGTATCGTTAGGACCGACCCTAATGAACCCAATCAGTCAGCGCTGACTGGGTGGCTACCGTAAGTGGTATTTTCTTTGTAAACGAACACCTACCTGTATAATGCCTGTATATATGTCGTTCGTCGTAGCAGTGCATTCTTTCCAAGATAACCCGGCAGACAGACAGTCGACAGATCGGGAGTGCCTGATAAGTTACGCTACAGTACCCGACTGCACTTAAAAATTTCCTATTTAGACTCATCCTCGCGTCTAATTTCCTCTCCATTTTCAGCAGAAATGCTTAAATCCAGTTTCTTATTAGGAGAAGAGGCGCTATTCAAAACAAACACATGAGGCTACCAGCAGATTTACCCCACATCTCGCGATGAGGTTAAGACTTCGCTTGTAAAAGCTAGAACCCCGTGACGGAGCTTACGAAAGTGGGGCCAAACGCGCTATGAAAACGCGGAGGGCAAGGCAATGCAAGAACGCGTAAGGAAACAAAAATGAAGACATAGACGCGGAAACGTAGTCAAGAGGGGAAATAAGTCACACTGCGAAAGCAAAACAAATTTGGGGCCTGTGACATGGGACCTGAGGGGCCAGCGTAGGGGCATTGGCCGAAAGGCAAGAGAGAAGGCAAGGCATGCCGCGAAGGAAAAGTGCAGGGTCCGGAATGCGGGACCTATGAAGCTGGCATAGAGCCATGGGCCGAAAGGCAAAAGAGAGAGAACACGTACTTCGCTGCGAAAAGCAATGGAAGCTGGGGCCGTAATAGTGGACCTGCGAAGCTGGCATAGGGCCTGTGGTCGAATCGTAAAACGAAAACAGAGGGCTACCAAAGCAAATAGCAAGAAAACGGGGAAAGACGATACCAAAGTGGGTGTATGGAAAGCGGGAGATACGTTGGAAAGCCGCGTCGAGGGTTAAAAGCAGGGGACCCTGAGGGGCTAGCTGAGGACAGTACCGTACGGCTCGTACGTCGTGAAATCACTCGACCAAAACTATACTTCAAGTATGCAAAGAAACGCGAAACCGAATCGTCGACGCAAAAGGCAGAAGGTAGCTTGGGAAGCCGGAAGCAGGGTCAACAACGTGGCACGCTGCGGGTCTAGACTAGAAGGTATACCAGAAGAAGCTCACAAAGCGGAGTCGCTCGGTTACAAGGAAATACGCGAATATAGACGAAATCGAAATGGCGATACTGAAGGCGGAAAATACGGTGGGAAGCCGAAAGGAGGGTCAACAACATGATCCCCTGAGAGGCTATTGATAGCTTATGGTGAGAGTGATACCAGCAAAAGCGCTTACCTACGCAGCGAAGACCATCAACCAAGAAAAGTACACCAAAAAAATGAGGTCGTCAAGACAATACTCATGCAGCTCGAAGCGAGATAGAAAAAGTGTCTGTGCTGCCAATGAATATGAAAGGCAAAGGGTAAACATAAAATAGAAAGCCGTAGGGGGGTACGATAGCCTGAAACGGGGGTTCGATGATGTAGGGCCCTAAGAGGCTAGCGTAGAAAGTGTATGCAGAACAAACAAAAGAGGGGATCCACAACAGAGTACGATAGCCTGGATAGCCTGAAAGGCGGGGCCGATAGCGTGAGTAGTGGGGGAAACAGAGAAGAAGCTAACCGTAGTGAAGGGCGGTGTCCTGAAACGGTGGGTCGAAAACGTGGGACCCGAAGAAGCTAATTCAGAAGGACTACTCGCAAAACTCGGTATGCAGCAAAGTCGTTCGTCCCAAAACAGGTACTTGGTACGGAAGAAGAATAGGGGAGTCAACAGAAACCGACCTGGTGCTGCAAGGCCAGAACGGGGTCGAGATGTGGGGCCCTTCTGGGCAGGTATTAGGAGAACATAAAAAAATCAGGGGGGTAAACAAAGCCGATCAATGGGCTGCTAAGCCAAAACTGGATCGATAGCGCCGGGCTCTATGGGCAAGTGTGCCTGAAGCACGAAAGAAAGACAAACGGAGGTTCGACAGGAAACGGCCTAGGGCTGCAAAGCTAAACCAGCGTCGATAACCTAGGGACTCTTGGAGGCTAATAACGGGGGGCCAATGGTCGACGAAGTGGGATCGTATACGTATAAGACGCAATAGATAGCTCGATAAAACACCACTACAGTAGTTGAAGTTGAAGCGTCAAGAAGATATTCGCCAAGAAGCAAGAACGCCAAACCAAACATAACAAGAAGGGGCCAACCATATGGGGAAACTCGTGTATTGCAAAACAGTAGCGCGGGGAAAAAGTGTTCACAAACCTCGTAGGAGGAGGGGAAAACTAGACGATGAACACAATGGTGGGGTGGCGACAACACCAGGGTTCAGCGGCCGGTATGAAGATTAGACTGGCTGAACCATCGGTAACAAGGCGAAGCAAAGCCATCAACACGCACGTTCCTTGTGCTGACGAGCAGCGGGCAGCCCGGATTCTCAGAATCGAAGTTCAAAGCGGAAGTTACCGTGATGATCACCGAAAAGCAAAACATAAGAAACAATATTATCTGGAAGGTGGGAAAGTAGAAGGCAGATGCTGCAAACTTATCAGACGGTTAGCTAGCCTATAACGATCGTAGGACTCTGAGAGGCTATTCCGTGGTGGGGAGCCGTGAGTCGATAACGCTGGTTCTACCGATACCAGGCTACTGTGGAGCCAGTTCGGTCAAATGCTGGTACGCATAAGTGTAGGCGCCGAGAAAACAAGTACACCCAGGAAGGCGAAAGCAAAGCAAATACCCGTGCGGCTCGAGCGCGAAGTGGACGGGTGAGACAGTAGCTTCCGCCATGTACATGGTGAGAGGGGAAGGAACAGGCTATGACAAGAACACAGTAGGCAAAACGATCGCGGTTTTGCGAGCTGATACTACGAGTAACCCAAAAAACAATACAAGGGGGGGGGGTCATCAACTAACATGGGACCCGGGAATTCTCGTGCTGCGGTAGATGCAGGCCGAATAGGCTAAGAAATGTTCCCGCGCAACTACCACGCTTTGCGAGCTTAGATCTTCAGGAAAATTGAAAAGGGGGGTCGTCAACAAACCTACAGTAGGACCCAATAATGCTCGTGATATAAGAGAGCAGAACAAGGGGGTCGCGAATTAACGTGGGACCCGAAAATGCTCGTACTATAAGGAAGCTGAAAAGGCCAAGAAGGGACCAGGCGCAACTACCACGGCGTCGCGAGCTGAGACATTTAGCAAGCAGAAAAGGGGGGTCGTCAAGTGACGTAGGACCCGGAAAAACTCATGGCAAGGAGTCGATAACGTGGGACTCTGAGGGGATGGCGTGCAGCCGATACAAATGAAGCTGGAACGCAGAACAAACAAGCAGAGGCAAACTCATATGGGCGGTCAAAACCACCCAAAGTAGCAAAGGGATGCCTTGTGTAGTTCAAGAACAAAACCCGAAAAAAGAGACGCACTTTCAATAGGCTCCGATAACATAGTGGAAGAGAACGGGTCATAAAAAACCGAGACACATATCCAGTAGGTGCCTGCTACTTAGCGCAATGGAACGGGTCAAAAGGCAACTATATCACGGCGGTTTTGCGGCCTGTTATAAAAACGGGACAGGCTCACCCGGGGGATGGCAGAAGGCGGAAACAGGACGGGTTCGCGGTCTACCGTAGCTAAGAAAACGAAGCAAGCCAATTTAGCGGAAAACAGAAAACGGATGACACGACAGGTTTGCGGCCTATGTACGAGAATGAGGAACGTTTATCCAATGGCTGGTATGTTGGAGTAAAATGCCAGCACAACAACGTATATAATCGCGTGGACCAAACACAGGACAAATCGAAAAGCCAGCTCAAAGAACAGAGTCCTAAAAACTAAACTGAAGAAGAAATTAACAAAACCTCAAACTTGAACACGTACTCGTGGCTACTGAAGACCAGTAAAGGGCGGCAACGGGGGCAAGGGGGTGCGCCTGAATGCGGTAATACCCCGCGAGCTAGGCTCCCTGTCTCTTGGCATTGCAGGCTCGCGGATCCGTAGTGGGCGTTCCGTGAAGACGTGGAGTGTACAGGCCGGAGGATGATCTTGATAGGGCCGGGATCGCTGAGGAACGGGGTGGTGTAGGGGCTGTACGAAGAAGGGCCCGATGAAAGGCGTTGGGAGGTATTTGAAAGGCGCTTTGCGATGTTCCAAACGCGAGATGATGACGACATGTTGGTTGCTGACGATGCGGCAGGAGCGTTGTGGATGGCGGATGGTTCGATGAAACTCGATGGGTGGCCTCGATTGGGGGCGTTGCAGCGCTTCAAGCGTGGGACAGTAGTGTCATGGTGTGAGCAGACGATGCCATAGAAGCGCTGTGCGCGGCCGGTGGCGAGGCTGTGGTGGTCCAGTATAATTGGTTAAAGAGACGTCGCCGGTGGCGGTGGTGGTGGTGGTGAACAGTGCGTTTTCTTTTGCTAGCCTGTAGGTGCTGTTTTTGATGCTGTAGTAGTATATTAAAAAGCGCCGAAAGGCGTCCGCGGTGGCCGTAGTGGTTAATAGATCTCGTGCCGGCGACGATGACGTCGGTGCGCCGGCTGGAATGGTCGGTGTAGAAGGCCCAAAGTAGTCGGTAGTGGCGGTGGCGCCGGGGATTTTTCGTGGGCAGGGGAAAGGTAGGCCTGAGGATGCGGCGTCTGCAGCGGTCGGCGTAGAGGGTCCGAAGTGGTGCTCACTGATGGTGGCGCCGGGGCCATAGGGTAGCGCTGGGGAAAGGATGGGCCAGTCGGCGAGGTGGCTGCAGAGGTCGTTGAAGAAAGTTCAAGGAAGCCGACGCTGGTGGTGCACCGGGGCCATGAGGTATCGGCTAGGGAAGGGCGGAGTGTCGTGCGCGTGGCACGTGAGGCAGCGGTGGAGAAGAGGAATCCATTGGAAGAGATCGAAATGTGGCGGAGAAGAAGGGCTTGGCGGGTTTCGTGCGCCCATTTCGTCAGTGTAAAACGCTCGACGCGTGAAAAACAAAACAGAAGAAAACTAAAACAACGAAGGACGTCGTCAGGCTTAACAACGAACTGCGGGAGACGGGGCGTAGATGGTACATGAAGGCTGCGTAAAATACGGTGTCAAAGGTGGTCTTAAACGATCGTCAGGTTCGACGACGGGCTCCAGAGCGTGGAGCGTAGACGGCGATGAAGTCGGCGAAGGAAATGGTGTCGTTGCTGATCTGAAGTGGATGGATTTATGCAGAAAGGGGTCGTCCTCTGGCGAAATGGGGCTGGTCGTAATCGTGTCAAAGGCTGGTGGAGACAGCAGTGGCTGTGCAGGCGGTGGAGGGGCGCGGTCTGGGGCGCTGCTTGGTTGTGAAAAGCGCGGCGGGGCTCAGGTCGTGGCGGAGCTCTAGGCGCGAAGCAGGCGCACGGTGGTGGGGTTCGATGACCTTGAGGGCATGGTTGAGGGTGTTGCACGGCGGCGGAGGGTTGACGATATTGCAGGCATGGCTACAGGTGTCTGGCGCGAAAACCATAGATGGCAGTGGTCAGAGGTTTCCGGCGGCGGCGAAGAAGCGATGACGGCTCTGGAAGAAAATTAAGGCCCGGCGGAGGATGAGGAGGGGCTCAAACAGAGGCGCCAAATGATGGATGGTGGGCAGATGATGGGCGGTCTGATGGACTAGCCAGGAGGAGCGCCAGTATTCACGGTGCCATTCCCGGAGCTGGCGAGCGATCCGGCGGTGATTTCGTGGGCCGATGCAGGCTCGAAGAAGTTTTTGGGGCGGAGAAGGAGTCAATGGTGTCCAATTGTAGTGCTTAACCCTTTTACTACCCCAAAAAAGTATCTCACACTATTTCCAAGGAGTTTTGTCCCCAAAAACCGTTTCCGGCTCTAAAGGGGTTAACGGCGAACGTCACCGAAACGATCGTCGGTGAAGGGAGGGAAAGGCGAGCCTACCCAAGGCAATGTCCAGTATGGGAGGCGCTCATTTATGTATGTCGGCGGTGAAGGAGAGCGGCGGAAATGGTAGTGGAGGGTCGGAAGGGAGGGGGGACAAGCCCACCCAAGCCGATACCTGACCCGGCAGCCTCGTAAGCGGAACAAAAAGCATGGGCTCAAATCAAGGGAGAGGTGGAGTGGAAATGATGGGTCGGGAGCGAAGGTGAACGAGCACACCCAAGCCGATACACGGCTCGGAAGGCTCATACTTGGGAAGAAGGAACCACAAGATCAGATAAGTGCAGTCAACAGGAAGCCCTGGGGTACAGGAGTGGCGGTAGTGGCTCCAGTAATGGGCCCTCAGGGACAGGAAACGGGGCCCGGAACGTGGGAATGGGAGGGTTACCTATTTGAGGTTCGCCGGTGGCAGAAAGTTCTCTGTCGGAGACCTGTCGCAAGGGGAGTGTCCACGGAAAGGTGAAACATGGGACGGGGTAACGGCGTTGTAGGTGGAAACGAGGTTGTTTGAGCGCCAGTGAATCGGAGTTGGAATATATCGCCCATGAGTTGGTTCTCGCCGAGGGATGCTGAAGGGCCACCGGTGGCTGTTGGCCCGTTCATAGGTGAGCTGAAAAGCTGGGTTTGGACATGTGGCAGTGAATAGGCGAGCTGAAGGGGCAGGTTGGGCCCGGGTGGTGGAAGGGGGCGGCTGTAGTTCGAACGTCTGTCGAGAGCCGGTTCAACCAAATATTTAGAAGGAGAGCGCCTGCCATCTCGGAATGGTCCTCGTCACCAAGGTCGGTGGTGGACAAAAGGGGGGGGCGGTGTCTCCAACGGTGTCGAGGGAACCAACCCAATCAAATATTCGCGAAGAGGGCGGCTGTTGTCCTCGAGTCCGTGGGTAAGTGGTCGGCGGACGGTAACTTCGGCGCAAGCGGTGGAAGTCAGAGCAAGGAGGTTGGTCGGTAGGTGGTGGCTCCGGTTGGAGCGGTGGAGACTGGTGGAAAGTGGCTCAGCAGAAATGAGTCGGATCGAAAGAGGGCAGGGGGTGGTCGGCGGGTGGTGGTTTCGGTGGGAACCACGAAGACCGGGGAGAAGTGGCTCTTTGAAATGCATCGGGTTGGAAGGGAGCAGGGAACGGCCAAGCGAATACTGCGATTGCTGTCGTCTATGAAGGGCTTGCCAGTCTCGGGTACCGTTGTCGGCGGGGGAAGTCGGACAGAGGGTTGGGTGGTCGGCGTTGGCTCGAGGAGCCTGCAAAGAAAGGTGAGGGGGGTAGAGGTTCTGGCGGACGGGCGATGGAGAGGCGATGCTGGCCCCGCCGGTCTTCGTCGAAGCCAGGCCCGGCTCTTACGAGGGCTTTCTGCTCAGTCGGGTCGGACTAGGCCATGATTTCCCGATTTCCGATAGCGCCAAAATTGTGGCCTTTCAAGCCATGATTAATTGCTCTGCGCAGTTGTAGCCAGTGCCATTGTGTTCGAAGTTTCGAAGTCCGATATATACCACTGTGAAAAAAAGGCCCAAGTTACCAACACAGGTGAAGTTTGACAGACGTGAGGCTCCGAATGAGTGCAGGCTGCAGGTCCGGTAATGGAAATGGGCGGCAGTCGCGAAGACTGTCGCAAGGCGCCTCCGGGAGGGGAGCTCGGTCAACGGGCCCGGCTGCACTGCCAGAGTTTGCGCGGGAAATTGTCGGCATGGCTGGGTTTCCGGGAGGGTCGTCCGCGTATAGCGGAGATACCCTATGCCTCCCTGCTCAAGCCACTCCTGAAAGGCTGTGAAAATCAGGAGTGTACTCGCTAAGAGATGAATCCCCTGGTGGTCCGTGGCCTCAGGCGCGGTGTCGCGTCGCACGGCGCCTTGTCAGCAGACGGGGCAGGGGGCTCTGTGCATATCCTGGTCAACATTGGTCGCGAGTCTTCCACCTTCTCGGCGGGGTTACTCCATGGGCCCGGGAGTAGCTGTGTGGTCAGCACGGTGCGGTCGGCTGAGAACCCCGTGCCCGGTGTTTGTTCCGGTGCACGTGGGTGCCAAGGAAGTTGCTGTTCTTCCGCGTAGCTGCCGCGTGTCCTGTGACGAGCGCGAGCGGAGTCGCCAAGATGGAGTGGTGGCAGACCCGGTGGTCGATGACCCGGTTGGTGTGGCATTTATACCATGCACGAAACCAAAACCGCTGGTAAATCACAGGGTTGCTCATCGAAACAAATGGGCGTCGAGTTGAGCGTCCTGGTAGAGCTCGACGTTCAACCTCCTCCTACCCGCACCTCAAGACCATCGCCGTCACAAGGGGACCAGTTCTTGGGCAAGCGGTTTACATGGGGGCTGGGCGAGGCAGGGGGTAAGGTTGTTGGGAGTGGGGGAAGGTGAAGTTGGGGCTGATGAAGGCGAAGCTGATCCCATGCCCTGAAAAAATGTGTTGTCGCTGGAGGTTACCTTATCGGTAGCAAGCGCGCAGCATCCTGGGTTGAGGCGCCGAAATTATGGTCGGCAGTCCACGCTGCCGATGCTGCTGTCTGTCGTCAGGCATGTCCAACGCTATGTAAAACGAATCTGCCTGCAAGCGCTCACGCTGTAGGTTTGGCTACCCCAACTGAAGCAGCGTCCACCTTGAGCGCGAAAGCGCGCGGAGCTGGCAAGCAGAGGTGAACGTAGCGTCGCTGTAATAGCGCGAAAATGCCGTAGATACGGCATACCCGCCAGGAAAGCCACTAGGGGTGCTTGGTGAAGAGCTGGTTGGCGTCTCTCATCATCAGATGATATGGGCAGTCCAGCAGCGGTTGCTCGTGGCAGGTTGTGTAGTCCCGTAGGTACCCCAGGGAGAAAAACGTCAAGGCGCAGGCTCCAGGGGCGTGGAAAGTCTGTGGCGGTCTCGAGCCGTCATGGTTGCGAATATTACGGGAAACAGACGCAGGCGCCAGGGGTGTTACAAGTTGGACGTGGTGGCGATCATCGTCACTGCCACCACGGTTGCGATGGCGTCCGCATGGCTGGGGGACTTCGCTGTCGCTGTGATGCGGGTACTCTCGGAGACGTCGCTGTAGTCGTACTATAACGGCAGTAGTAGTGGCTCGGGCGGTAGGTGGTGTTGCGTTCGTTGTGTGTGGCATTGTTGTGGGTGGATGCGGTAGTGTTTGTGGTGGTGCTGGTGGTTAGGTCGAAACTTCGTGGAAAATACACGCACGAGGTATGTTGCCGCTGACGGAATGTCGTTGGGTGCTGACCAGTTGAGGCCGCAGACGCGCCGTGTGCAGTCAAGAACAACGCCGAGAAAGGTGAGACCAATGGGCCCAAAAACAGAGATAGTAGGGCGCAGATGGACTAACGCGGTGGTCGCGGGCGGGAGCGTCTGACCCGTTGTCGGTAGTAGCGCAGCGGGGGACGCATGGATGGTGGCTATGGAAGCCGGGGGCGCGTACCGGTGGGAACAAGGGCACGCAATATCGGTGCGACGGTAGCCTTAGCTGAAACGAAGCGGTGGAGCGGCGAGGATGAAGGGGCGGCAAGGGTGGCCAGGCTCGGGTTGGAATCCCCTGCTTCAGATAAATAGTTTCGAAATGCACCATGATTTTCGGTCGTGCCAGGTTGACGTCTCCCGCAGAGGGGTCCGTTTTCCAGGGCTCGTGTTCGTTTATAAAGGGCTGACCGAGTGGTTCAGTGGTCTATCCTTCAGAAATGAACAAAATAAGTCCCGGGTTCCATTCCCACCAACAAAGTTGTATTTCCCCCTTTTCTACTGTGTGAAAAAAGGGAAATAAAGCGGAAAGAACCACGACAAAAGAACACTCGATCAGAGGGTCGGCAGCGGAGGGAACCACTATAAAAGAGAACTCACCACTAGAAGAAGAGATCAAAGGACTCAATAAAGGATAGGGGCTTGATCAACCCCGGAGAAGGTTATCGGTGGGAGGGCGAATTGGGGTCCAAAGGTACTTCTTTTGTTCGTTTCTAAATGATAGACCACTGAACCACTCAGTCAGCTAGTTCAGTGGTCTATCCTTTAGAAACGAACGAAAGAAGTCCGGGGTTCGATTCTCACGAACAAAGTTGTATTTCTCCTTTGTCTGCTGTGTGAAAAAAAGGGAAATAAAGTGGAGAGAACCACGATAAAAGAACACACGACTAGAGGGTCAGCAGTGGAGTGAAACACTCTATAAGGGAAACCAAGACTAAGAAGAAGACAAAAACAGGACCACATAAAGGATAAACCAGGCGCTGATTAGGGGCTTGATCAACCCCGGAGAAGGTTATCGGCGGGAGGGCGAATTGAGTCCAAAGGTACTTCTATTGTTCGTTTATAAAGGATAGACCACTGAACCACTCAGTCAGCGGAACAGCTCGGTGTGCGAGGTGGCCGTACCAGACGCCGAGGGGTCCGGTTTGATCGGGGACGGTGGCGGCTGTTGACGCGCCTCGGCCGTTAGGTAGCGTGGCGATAAATCGATATGCTCGGGAAGAGGGTCAATCTATGTTACCGCAACTGTACCACCTGTGATGATATCACGCAAAGAACGCGCAGCATACTGCTCGCCACAAGGGTGGGGGGGATTCTTGTTGATTCCAAAATAGGTAAGGGTGTGGCGGGGGAAACGCACGACTGGGAGCAGACAAATGTTGGATGCAGTACCAGAAGTATCGATTGTCGCCGACTGAACCGGAAGATGAAGATGGCATGTAAACCCGGATGGAGCGTCGGCGCTCTCGGGAGGCGATGAAAATACCTATTAATAGAAGCACTCTACAAAAACTAAAATAGAGAAACAAACACGAGAAACACGTGCGCTGCCTCTAAGTAGTATTCGTCAGGTAGGTGAAATATTGGGGTTTTCTGAACCGTTGTCAGAGCCTCGCTAGACGGTATACTCGCACGTTTCGCCACGTGGTGTCCGTGGAACGAACTTGGGCAGTACTTTGTTAGTACTGGTAAGTTTTATTGCCAAAATTCGTCAGGGTTAAATCAAGTCGCGTACAACTAAAATTGAAAAATATACCAAGTCAAAAGAGAAAAATGCGATGCAGTAACAATCGGCAGCCTGCCGGTACATTTTCAGGAGTAATGTGCCGTGCCGGTACGTTTCTAAGTATTTGTGCAGCATGCCGATACAAAGTCTTAAAGGGTGCGAAGATAAATCGAGACGCACAATGTAGATGGACAGGCGTCGGTATTTCTTTGGAGAAAGATGTATGGGGCCGGTACTTTTCGGAAGATTTGCGCAGCACGTTGGTGCTTTTCTCGTATGCCGGAACGTTTGTCGGAATTTGAGCAGCATTTAGATACCCTTGGTTCGAGAAAAGTAAGTCATGGCTTCTGACCGATGCACACAGCACTGTCAACTTTATTAAACGGGCAGCAATTTATTACTTTAACCCCTTTAGAGCCGGAAACGGTTTTTGGGGACAAAGCTACTTGGAAATAGTGTTGGATGCTTTTTGAAGCGGTAGTAGTAAAATAGTTCATTGAGAAATTACGACAATAATAGAGTATGCGCAGCATGATGCTTCCAAGCTACCACCAGTATTATCAGACAGACTCGCTTATACACTATACTTTCGTGAAGGTACTGCTTTGGTAAGCGGGTAATTACGTAATTACCTTTAATTACGCGCCGGATCGTATTTGTATTACTTGGGAGGCATGTCTGGATAGGAAAACAGGGGATTCACAGGGGCGCGGGGCAACCCCCCCTATGGTAGTCTCATCGTGACCGCAAGGAATAAAATCCCCCTTTTCTATTTCTCTGAGCAATCAACACACGTGAGTGGCAACACGACCCGCTCCTAGGCATATGACCTGCAGGGGCACCCTGATCTTAATACTTGGCGTCGTCGGCATGACGACGTCGCCTAACAGTTTAGAGGTGTGGGAGTGGGTTTTGAGTAGCCGTATATCATGCATGTTCTAGTTCATGGAATAGTGTGAAGGTTACTGCTTCGATAGGCGGGTAATTGATGCCTTGTAATTGCCTGCGGGATCGCATTTATTTATATTATTTGGGAGGCATATTTCGGGATAGGAAAACAGCGGATTCACAGGGGAGGCAATGACCCCCCCCCCCTCTGGTGCGGTGTAGTCTCATCGCGAACGCACGGAATAAAGGCTATCTTCTTCTATTTCTCTGAGCAATCAACACAAGTGAGTGGCAACGCGACCCGCTCCTATGGCAAAACCTGCTGGCAGGGGATATTTCGGGTCCTTACCGCTGCTGCTGCTGTTATTGTTGTTGTTGTACATACGGCATGGAGGCACTAAGAATTATCCAGGAGTCCTCCGATTCTGTAGTATACTCTGTAGTCTAAAACAAAGAAAATAAGGGAAGACGGAGAAATGTGACAGCTGCTAGCAGTGATGTGGATGGGATGGAATCGAGTGTTGTTGGTGCTCGAGGTATTCGTGTGTGTTTACAGGGCGTGTTAACTCTGTAACGAGCGCTCGCGTGCGAGAGGGCACTGACTTGAGACAAACGGCAGCAATCGCACCAAGCAATCATACTATTAATACACCAAAAATAATAATAATGTACCACCACCAGGTAGAGGCACTATTATTGTTGTACCGGGTACGTAGAGCATAATATGCCAGAGGTCGTATACGAGTTTCTACGTATATAGCAACATATCGTGCGTGTAACGTAATGCGACTCTATCTATCACAAGGTGCCTAGACTTATCCCCTCCTGAATCAATGATGCTTGCTGCTGGCTGTATTTGGTCGCGCACACCGCATCGTGAGTAGCGGCACATACAAAACGTACGTATCTCGGTCGTTTATTTATTGGTTTCGGTTTGGGTCCAGGTTAGGCTTTTGGATGGCGTGACTGTGCGTTTGCTTTGGCCAATCAGCACGCGATGTTTTCTTCCATGAAAATATGATTCCATTGTTTTGATACGTTCAACTTCCACAGACAGGGGAGAGGGGCAAGGAGTCTTGGCCTACACGAGTCAATTCGCCCGTCTCGGTTTCCCTGACTTGGAGCAGCTCAGCCCTGGTACCACGTACAGGTGAGAACTGGCACTGCCTCGTGGGAATGCTGGGGTCAGTAGGCGGTTACGTGAGAAATTCGGCCCGCCTGGACGTGTGTGCAGCGTATCTTGGAAGTTCCCCGATTTTCTATGAGCATCTATCTCTCAGCCCTTGTGTTGGTTGACCGTGGATGCATCATACTAGGGATCGTTCTCTAGTACATACCGGCATACCGGCCTTGGATGGTATTCCGAGCTAGCAGAGGGTATCGCAGCATGCATACGCACTGCTGCTGCTGCTGTTTGTGTGGCGCGCCTCTCGACGAACAGCGGAACTTTTTGTCTTCTTTCCTTTTCTCGTTTGTTCCCCCTCTTCCCTTTTTTTGCGTTCTGTTTCTCTGGGGAAAATGGTGGCACGTGTTTCTCTCTGCGTACAGACAGCAGTAGTTTGCCAGCCTTGCATTGCCTTGCATTGCCTCGCCTTGCCTTTCCTTGCTTGCCCAGGCTGTCCAGGCTGTCCCTTCCTCCCTGTGGCCTTCGTCAACGGTAACTTTGTGCAGGCACACTCAAGAGAGGGGTCGATTTGGTCCGTGTTGCTATTGAGCCCCCTTGTGCCTTCTCGCATGTCCGTCGGGACTCCTGCCTCCTCTCTTCTTTCTCCTCCTCCCACTAATATCTTGATTAATGTGAAATATTTGTGATTTCTCATTGCGCCGCCTCGTGCTTTCGAAAGTTGACGAGGGGAGCTCTGAGAAAAGGTGGCCCCTGTACGAATCAAGGCGCGAAGCTGGGTTAGCCATGTATCCCAACCACAATGCAAGGGGTTGCATGTCACGGCACTGGCGCAGCAACTCAGAGTGCTCGTCCTGTTGCGCGCTGACAATCTGATAGAACGACTGACCGGTAATGGTTTCCCATGGGTTTGGTCGCCCGGGGGTTAGACTGATACTAATTCCGGCACAAAAAAGTATGTCAGGGTATATGCATGCCATGGCCCGATGAGGAACGTTGCTCTCTGGAAGCTGTGTGGGGCGTGGGGACAGTATTCAGCAGTTACCAATCGACGGTGCCGATGCCTGTGGCCTATGGCAGTGCCGCAGACCGTTGGCGTATACCTGGTATACAGCAGCAGTACGAGTTGTCCTGTGTCTTGTACCTGTAGCGCCAGCCGACTATTAATAGTCAACGAAAGCCAGTAGTTGGCTGGCTTTGCCAGCCAACTAATAACTAGTCGGGAAGTCCAGCCAACTTACAGCCCTACCAGTTACAAGGTACTTCGTATACATATCAGGTACCCGGCACGTATCAGTCAGCAGTCAGCAACGGACAGCGAGGGGACAGCAGAGTATTAGACTAGACTGAACACATAAAAAGTAAAAGTTGCAAAGGTCAAAGAACGAGTCACCTCACACAGCAGTCCCAGTCGTTTCGGCCTACCTGGAATTCTATACGGGGGTATTTATATCGTATTACACGAGTACGAGTAAGAGTATTATTATTCTTGGAACCGAGGAGGACTCGCAGCCGTCAAGTCTGCCCCTCCTCTCCTGGCATCTGTGGGTCCTCAGAAATGACCGGGACTCATGAGTCAATAAACTGCTTCTAATGAGTCAATAAACTGCTTCTAATAAAGCTGCTTGCGTCCTGAGGACTGAGACTGGTACCTCGTGCAGCAGTACGCTCCGACGACTTTTGAAACGTTGCGCTTTTCTTGCTTGTGGGTCCTCTTGCCAGTGTGATAACGTGATAAATACTAAATACGAGGAGGGCGCGGCGCTTCCTTGCGTTGCCCGACGAACAGAGTGTAGGTAGGGGAACATCTACTAACAAGAATAAGAAAACGATCAATAAGAAAGGCAGGCTGGGATTTTCCATGGAAATAAGAAATTCGAGAAGCGTTGTACTGAAGTTAGTGTAGAATGCGACCATTCTCAAATGAGAAATCCAGCCTGGACCAGCTCTCCTGTTTCTTATTACAGTAGGTGTCCTGTATCATAACGCTGTACAGCAGCAGTATGGCAACAAGCACATACCTGGCACGTATGTACAGCTACGAGTACGCAGTACCCTCCTATTGATAGTAACTGGTACCTGGTATCATACGGGCACCTATTAATATTAACAGCAGTGTATATAATACGTACGTACGTATCCATACGCGCGCGCGCGGGGGGGGGTCTGTGTTGGAGGTTGAGGCCTAGATACGTATTGATTGTGAATCTTTACGGGGGTTTTGGCCGTGGTGCTTAAAGTCGACCACCCGACCAG
>JAYJME010001483.1:0-16312 GCA_036873775.1 Costaria costata
TCACCCTATGGGTTGACCACATAGGCCACACGCCTCCGGAACGAAACTCCACACGCAAGGTGAACCGTAAGAATACTCCGCCCGGGGTGTTGCTGACGACGAATTACGTAGCTGCGACACACACGTCATCACCGGGAAAGCCAATGAGCGTAGCTCCCTCCTCAACTTCCCCCACGGTACAGTTGTCACCGTCCTGGGATGGAAATCAACGACACGCGTTGTGGCGGGCCGACGAGAGTTTGTGGACAAACAATAGTTGTTGGAGCAACGTTCAGGTGGACCCGAGTGTTACGCCGAAGGGGCGCAAAGTAAACGCGTGAAGATGCACAATCTTAGTCTGCACGTCCAGGAAGCAGAGTATGTACGGTATGATGTCATACCAGGTACCTGATAGCACGTATTTATACCAGGTATATACATAAAAGCATGCGTGAAGCATAGACAGCCATATAAAATAATTGGAATCTGCAGCCTCGGATGGATGCGCATTTAGAAGGCCTAACGGGCAGTGGCATGCCTCTGCAACATTACGAAAACCATGGGACACGAATAACCCTGTCGCACAACGGACGGACTCCCAACTTACGACGGTGTTGCCCTCGAAGCTCACTGCGGATGGCTTCTTGAAGGTAAGTGAGCCGAAGCCAGGGTCAATGACCTCGCCGCTGCGCAAGACACGGAAGGCACGAGCATGGGGGTGGGGCACTCGTGTCACAGGTTATATTTCATCGCTGGGTGTCCTGTCTGGCAGCAAAGTGTTGGCGGATATTGCTGTTAAATACCATTGGGTAGGTTAACACACGACTGGGAACGAAAGCGATGCCTCTAGCCATTGAACAGACAACATCAAAATACGATCATGCACTGTTGGAATTCAGATCGTCTGATGATAACCATCCTTAACTCGTCTAGCGAAGATTTATCTCAGAACGATAACTGATGGCGTTCTTCCGAGGTAACGCGAGACCGTTGTTATACAGCTCGAACTGCACTGATGGTGACGTATAAGACGGAGGGGCACTTGCCAGGCTAAAAGGCGGTAACTACTACTGTTATATGAACTGCCGACAATTGAGGTGCAGGGGGTGGAAGGAGATTGACCCTCGGCGAGTGCGTAAGCGCTCCTGTTCCTATCATCTGTGATAATTGTGCTCGCTGCAACTTCTCGCTGCAACCTAAACGACAACTGTTAAAATAAACAATTCAAACTTGTTTGCGGTATGAATGTTTGCGGAAGTGCAGCTTACACAACCTACAGTTTTGTTTGTAAGGGGATTTGCACAATATTAACACGACTCGGCATAGGCTGTGCTGCAAAGCATCGGCCCAGTACGCTACTACTGTACAGCGGAATCCATATATTTACCTTGAGGGATGCGGGTCGAACGACATATTTCGTATGTGGTCAACGTGCAACTAGATAGAAAGCATTTCCAAGATGAGCTGTCTTCCACCCAAAACAAAAGGTAGTACAGTGAAACGCCGTTCCAGAGTGTACCCTCATCACTTGCTGTCAAGCCTGTCGACTGGAATTATAATATTTACTCATTGTGTCTGACGATAGCACAATGCTCGGCCCCCAGGCCTACACATACCACCATAATACGTCTCTACTGGGGTCATTCAACGCCAGTTGTTTGTTTACGTCCTCCACACTATCCTTATTAGTATATACACGAAAATACAACATATGAAGTCAGTTTGCGATCCCAGGCGAAGATAACGTTCGGGCCCAGACGATACCGGTCCAGCGGCCCCAGGTGGAATGATTGTAACCTCCGGCGATGATGCTCCGGTGGCCCATTGATGGCGATGACGACCCCAGGCGAACATCAAGGGATTTTATCAATACATTATGAGTGGGTATTCATGAGCTGTAAGACATACAGGTAGCCCCCTTCTCCTGTCGGATAGGTACTCCTCTTCGCCCCGAAAACCCCTTGGTCCGCTGGATGGTCCACTTGAACGTGTTCTCGGCGGGGTGCTTGGTGCCTACGTGGTGAATCGCGATCCTGCCGCTCTTGACCAGCTCGAAAAGGAAGAAGAAGAGCAGAGCGACGTGCTTGGCCCTTAAGCTGTATGTGTCAATATTGTCCCAGTTCAATGGAACCGTGCTCAATGTGGTCAAGGTCAACTCCTAGAGGAAGGTGGAGAGGCACGTTGTTTCCTGCATCCAAGCATGATCACGATGAGCTCTGGCTCCACCTTTGCGTTCTCAGAACAGGTTTGCGTCTTCGCCCCGAAGCTGATGGGAGCTCCGGCCACCATCAAGAGGTAAGCCGATGTCGACCCGCCGATGTCGGGATTAGCCGTGAAGGAGGCGTCGATGCAGCCATGCACGCCAAACGGTCCTCGCTTTTAGACAATATCCAGCTTCGGATTGCCCTCCAGAGGGCAAACCAGATTACTGGCCATGAACATGTGCTCTCTCCCAGGCTTGCGGCACGCCCTCGTGAGCCGGTTGGTCGAGTAGCATATCAATATGTCGTAATGAGTACACTGGGCCAAATGGAACAAGGATCGAACGACAGCCTGGTAGAACGTGATGTCTTATGCACCTCGTACCGTGTCCTCGGGGTGCTAGTTGGACCGCTCCGGCCCATAACCTGGCATGTGCGGGGGTCTGAATTGCAGCAACTCCAACTTCTCGAGAACGTCTTGGACGTATTCCTTCTGCGTGGTGGTGCATGATTGTTAGAGTCCCTTTGTCGTGGTCACGGGTGACTGCCATCCTAAGGATGAGACTGTCCTCACCCACACCCTTCATGGTGTAACGGTCCTTGAGTGACTTCTTGAGCTGCTGTACATCTTTGCTGTTCCTTCCAGTGACGGAATATCGTCGGCGTAAATACTGAGGATTGCAAAGAAGCTGTTGCTACCGGGTGTGTAGACGCACGGGTCAGACAACGCAGGAGCGAAGCTGATGCCCAAACAACAATTGTTCAATGGTGGTATGCCACAGAGTGGACGACGGCGATAGTCCTAATACGCTACGCTTGAGCTTCATAATCATGGGCACGCCGGTGTTAGCCTCCGTAGCTTCATGTCCCGGGGCGGGTTAACGGAGATATCGTCGTCGACCTTGCCGTTGAGGAAGGGTACTGAAACGCCGAGTCGGAAGATAGGCCAGTCATGCGCGTACTTCACCGCTATCAGTATGCGCTCGCCCCGAATCTTGCACACCGGCTCGAACGAGCTTCCGTAGTCGACGCCTGATAATTCAAAGTGGCCTTGGACTACTAGCGCGCCCAATGTGTACCGTCCGCGACTTGCTTGGAGACGATGTGGCAGCCGATGATCATCTGAGCCTTGGGTATTCTGGTGACAGGCACCGCGTCGGAGACCTCATGGTCGTCCACGATTTTCATTTCCCTGTCAGTTGCATCCGCCCAAGCGTCCCCCCACTGCGTGATTTGATGGGAGTTGATCGTATCCCGCTACTTGACGTGGCGTTCGATGACATGCGTCTCCTCCCCCAGATCCTTTTCATTCAGAGCGTTCGCTGGATAGAGTGAACTCATCAGGGTATGAGAATATATTTTTCGTTGTTGTGACAAACGCCACTAATCCTGCAACAAGTCTGGTCTGTGACGGTTCACGCCCTGACACATGACGGTTGACCTCCTGCAGATAGTTAGTGGCGATGGCGTTGCTGCACTCGGTGTTGGGGTTGACTCAATCCGCACACTGAGTCACAGCGCGAGTCACCTGTGGTCTGGACGCAGCGGGTTCTGCTGTCGCAGTCTATGATGCGCCTCTTCCAGTGACCCCAGATGATGGTGCTTCTATTCAGCGACACCTGGGGGTGGGGCTCCTGCCACAGTGACCCCAGATGATGATGCTCCTGCTCCACCCACTAAAGACGATGATGAACTTGTCCTAGCTACGCGTACATGAGACACCCACCCCCGTGGTGGTGTTGCGGACTTTGTCTACACGCCTGCGCTGGGTGTTGGCGGTCGCTTGTGCTGTCATGGCCATGTTCAGTGTAGATGATGCCTGTCCACTCCTATCTACGCTAATCTCTCGTCAAATCATGCATATATTGTTGAACTCATTCAGGACTGGTGGTACGATAGGGGGGAGATACCTCCAAGGCCTTGTTTTTCAGCCGAACAGAGCCACTCGGAAGAGTGACGTCCCTATTTGTTGGCAGTAGTAGGCTTTCATGCTTTTTTGGTTTCGCGATATGCACCAACTTGACATTATTTGTTACGCTGAGCAGAAAAAAAAACAAAATTACCTATTTTGAGAAAAGATATTGGGTCACTCGCCGGGGTGGCCCAAACGCAGTAGTGAAAATGGGGGAACCCCCCCCTATCGTAGCACGGGTCTCAGCTACTGTGGTGGCAACCACGGTGCCATCCTTCTTCAGATGAGGGAGTCCCGGGTGGAGGTTGGTTGTGATTTCCCCCACCATTCTGGTGGAGGCGGAGAACTGGTGGCGCTCAGGTTCCGGCACGATCCCGATGCCAAGTCCATATTTAGACTCCTCACCGTTCTCGCCGGTGATGTTTCCGGAGATGACATCGGTAATAGTTCCAAGTAGCACCCGCTGGCCAACGGATCTAATAATGTTTCGGGTTGTCGAGCAGCTCGTAGTCCGGCAGGAGGTCATCGCCGAGGAAGTGTTCCGTTGCTCTGCTATCGACGAGCATGCCGTCATGTTGTTGTTGGATTGGAAGTACCGACCGCTAGTCGCCATCCAACCACAACCAGTTTCAAAGTTGGTGTTAGTGGGGTCGGAGACGAGTATGTCCGAGGCGAAAGCACCATCTTTCGATGGACGGGTTTCTCTCTGGTTGCAGCAGTCCATGCGTGGTATGAGATGTGGATGAACACCACTGTAGTTCGAAGCCGCCGCCAGATGATGGTTTTCATTTGCAGCCCTGGCCACCCTTTTGTGGCATTTGTAGCGACTATTACCGTTACTGGGGGCTTTTCCACTGTGGCCACCGTTCTATTGTTGCTGTCTCGCTGCTTCCGGCGGCACTGTTACCGCCCTTCTCGTCGCTGTTTAGGATCTAAGGACAATCATAGCTGTGGTGTCCTATTATTGTACAGTCGCGGTACGCAGTTACTGAGGTCGAGGGCGAACTGTGCTGCCATGGCTGTGCCACGTCCAGTTATCCTACCCTGGGTTTCGTTGAGGCGCGGCAGGTTATCCAGGCAGAGTTTGCGCAATGGTTTCTCGATAGGAGCCACAGGGAAGGTGATGCCGCGGTACGTTATAAACCGCACATTTTGGTAGTCCTCGGTCGTCTCTAGAATGATGACTATCTTGTATCTCCTCTCCAGAACGGGTCCTCCCGTGCGCTCCAGTTCAGGAAGCCCGGCTTTCTCGAAGAATGTGGTTGGGTGCTTTTTGAGGATTGGTTTGGTGTCCACGAACTCTTCAGTCTTGGCGCATATTGTTTAATCTGTGGACATCTCGATTGTGGGTGCCAGCTCCTGACAGGTGTTGTACCGTTCATCAGTGAAACCGGCAGCATCCTCAAGCTTGGGAACTAAACGTGGTGCTGGCTTCTCCACCGTGAGGTGGCGAATAGCGAAGATGTCTTGGTTAGATTTGTCGTCCTCCGCCTCTCGTTATATAGTGAGAGGTGACGAAAATGGGTGGGTTGTCTTCGTCGACGGTAGTCGGCCTTGTCTGGCCTCTCGTGGGTACTGAGGGCAACCCTGCAAAACGTGCTGAGGGGGGTGCACGCAGTATTGTACCGCTCATCAAATCTTGCAGAGTCGCATCAGCTGAAAGTTTGTAGTCCATTCATCACATTGATGAGGCTGTTGCTAATATCTGCCATCGCAAAAGCTGTGCGTTGTACTCAACGTCGAGCGTAGAGTACATTATTGGCTCGAGCAGTGTTCGCGTACAGCTTAGCGTGCAGCGGATGTCTCGCACACCTTTGTGCAGAGTTGTCTCGTCAACTGTCAGATCGGCCGGAACCACGTCTCTAGCAAGGCTATCACGTACAAGCAACCGTCTTAACCTTCTGCAGTGGCAGCGGTACTGACCGTGAGCTTTCAAACATTGCAGTACAGCAGTTGGACGTGAGATTGTACTCGTACGTAGCTCGAAGTCAACTATGCAGATTCGGACTCTTCGAGGTGTTCTCGGCTGTGGCAGGCTAAGTGACGACTGTGAAGTTTCCAATGAGAGCAATATAGGCACGCAACCAGCCTGTACCACATCTGAGGCATTGATAACGTACATACGACCGTCTGAGCGTTAATCTAACTCGCAGGATACCGGTTGAGCGTGATACCGTACGTGGCTCGGGGTCAAATCCGCAATTTTGAACGCTTCGAGGCTTTCTTGTCTGTGGCAGCAGTAATATTGGATGTGAACTTTCTAACTAACTCAACGCTAGGCATTCGATCAGCCGGGACCATACCTCCGGCATGAACACTACGCACAGGCGACGGTCTCAGCTTTCAGCAGCAGCAGTAGCGGCGATGAACGTGAATTTTCTAACTCGAACTGGAGCAGTTGGACGTGGCGTCGTATTTAGCTCAAAATCAAAAGCGCACATTCGAAATCTTTGAGGTTTTTTCGTTACCTCTGGCAATAACCAGATCGACTATGTACTGATACAAGTATGGGTTTCAGCATAATCTGGTCAACAAGCGGTTGGTGATCGTGATCGGCGCTTTGAGTCAGATCAGTCTCACGCGCGAATCGTGTTTCCCGTCCGTCCGTCTACAGCATATGACACGATGGGTTTCCCTGGATCGCAAGACACGGGAACACCCCATGCGTTAATTGGCGGCGTCTGTCACGGTGGGTTTCTCTCGACGACACGTCGGCCCGTGGCGCTCGTCTCGGTCGTCTTCTCTCGATATGCATGACGTAGAGCTTGTTTAGGTTTATTTAGCGTCGAAACAGTAGCACTCTTCACTCACAAGCATTTTCAAATCGGGGATATATAGCGGGCATCAAATCCGGTGGACACGATAAAATGGTCGCCAAAATCCAGTGGACGCCGCAGACGTTATTCGTTGTTCGTAGGTGTGACGGGAGGTGCTCTTCACGCAGTCCCAACAATTGTGCAGGTTTGGTGTACTAGCGCGTAACGTGGCTCATTACCTGTTGAAGTTCAGATCGTCTGGACGCATATGTCCTCGGGTTGTCTAGCGAGGATTGGTCTCGAAACGATGACAGATGACCGGCTTTGGAGGCTAGCGCGGAGCTGTTGGTAGACAGTTCGAATTGCACTGATCGAATTAGATGGTGGTATTTTAGTTGTAAGCAGCGCTCTCGGGCTAAGATAAGGTTTATCACGATTAACTGACGAGAATTGAGGTGCGGGGGTTGAAAACAAAGCGAACAAAATAGGGGGTGCGCACAAACGTTTGTTCCTTTGGCATGTGAGTTTCTTGCTCGCTGCAACGGCTTGATTCAACTGCTCGCTTCAACCTAACCGTCAAATGTCAATACAATATATTTACACTGATTTGCGGTACACCTGTTCGTCGAACAGCAACTTACACAACTTACAATTTCACTTGTAGGAGAACACGCACAGTGCAAGTACGACATGTGATAGGCCCTGCTGCAGAACGTCGACTCAAGAGGCTACTCTACTGCCGAGGGGTATCTATTTATTTAGCGTGCACCGCGTTGAAATATGTCAAGACTAATAAATCCTATGTGAGACACTCACGTTCTGAAATCCCTCCGAGCTAGGACAGCAAAGGCACCGCCATAGTTGGCAGCGTTTCCGCTGAACGTCACCGCCTTCCGGAACCTATCATGCCGGAGAAACGAGACGAACAAGCAGTCGATTCGGTGCCCACGGGTGACGTGGTGAGTTCGCTATACTCTGTGAACCTTGGTAGAAAGCTGATGACTAACTCCAAATGCTTGTACCCGCGGAGAAAATTGCGTCGAATAAATGTGTAAATGCCCTACCCTTTGCTAGGCGTACTCGGCGTTTGATGCCAGAGATAGTTTGCAGTACAACCTAAGCGTCTACTTCTTTTTAAACGAAGCGATGATTGGGGGCGAGCGACCCTGATTTAAGGTTTTGCTCGAGGAAGGTTTACTACACACGGGTTAGGTATTTACACCACCCACTGTACTGCAGTGACATCATACGCAGATATAAAGCTATAAACATCACGGCAGTGGATGCATGAACGTGGTCCCCGACAGGGAATTAATCATAGTATACCTCCTGCCTAAATACCGTTGAAAAGCCAACGTAACTCCCTCGCCGCAATCGACGGTCTCTGTCCTTTCATACAGAATGACGTTATGTGGAATTACCTCTAGTTCTAAGACATTATCGCTGCGCAAATGCACGTTTCACAGCACTCACGTGACGTCTCCACCCTCAACAGCAATACCGCCACCGACTTCCCGGGCATCGTTGTTGTTGAACTGCACAGCGCCCCGGAAACTGGGACCACAAAACGAAGCAAACGGATTCGTCGTGTTACGCGTGAAGAGAAAGCTCAACGAATTTGGAAAATCAAATACACAATAGGGCGGAGTATGATTTCCCGGGGATCGGATAAATTACGGTAGCATTCTTCTGTGGCATGGATACGTTGCTGAGCGATGAGGCTGATGTACTATTCAGATGGATACCAACTGCACGTTATATATAACTAAAGCACTAAACTCCCGACCATTGAAGCGGGGTACACTCACGTCATCGATCCAAGTACGTTCCGAACAAGACTCGTGCTACGATAGAGGTTGCACATTTTGGCTTTTTTTTCTGAACAACGGGGGCTCCTTAACCCAAACTCGTCCGAATGTCATTCTTGTTCAGCAGTATGGCTTTCTTTAAATGCCTAGTCCATGGGTCTACTCCTTGGGCTGCCCATCCAGTTTACTCAAAAACGATTTTCGGGTGTGATATGGAGTTCCTAAAGTGAAGAGCCCCAGAAAAAAAAAGGGTGCACCTCTATCGTAGCATGGGTCACAACGTCATCGTTAACATAGGATACGTTGTCATTTAATCGCGCCTTCCCGTAGAAGCTACGTACTACACCCACTGCCCAACTACCGGTGAGCAGTCAACATAACAACCTCGACGCAGTCGACAGTCTCTATCGTCGCGTACAAAATGACATTACTTGGAATCAACGCTACTGTAGTTGGAAAACATGATCGCTATCCAAATGCACGTTTCACAACACTTACGTGACGTCTCCACCTTCAACAGAGATTCCGCCACCGTTGTTCTGGGCCTCGTTGTTGTTGAACTGCACAGCCTTCCGGAAGCTGGGACCACAAAACCATACAAAACCGATTTGGCGTGTCACGCGCGAAGAGAAGGCTCCACGAATTTGGGAAGGCAAATACACATCAGGGCGGAATATACTTGTCCCGGGGGTCGGAATAATCACGATGGTATTCTTGTGTGGCATGGATACGTTGCTGGGCAAAAATAATCAGGCGTGATATGCATATGAGTAGCGACTGAGGCCACCAACAGCGCCCTGATGCACAGTGATCCGTGCATTGGCGTTCAATTTCAGCTGCCACAAGCTCATTTGCATCCATCCGCGAGCAACGGCAACATTACGATCGGGACACAGCTGCCTTTAGTTACAGCGACAGCCCAAGGGAGAAAAAACCCTACTACTTGCGCGTCATATAAAAACAAACCGCGAATTTCCGTCCTTTGAAGTGGGGTGCACTCACGTCATTGATCCACGTGCGTTCCGAACAGCGCCGCCGTTAACATCGGAGAGGTTGTCGCTGAAAAGCGCCTTCCCGTAGAAGCTGCGTGTTAGGCCGCGCAGAGTTACAGGAGCTCAGTTCAGTGTCGGGCCGTGGAATGGATCTTGACGTAATGTGAACTAACTGAAGGGGCGGATTGCTACGTGTATCCCACCTACAAACAAAAAAACGTCCCCACCAACTTTTAAAACTAACTTTTGACTCAACCGTTATAACAGAGCTAGCTATCTATGAGAGAACAATGTTGTCGGATTCGGGGTACCGCTTGTATGTATTGAAACCATAGAGCACGCTCGAATCGTGATTTTCGATGTGTCATTACAGGAATACATTAAGCAGTGCAATGTATCGCAACTAATGCGCAGTCAGATCGAATGGTTCCTCCTTCCACTACACCATTGCTGCATAGACTATATAGCACAGACAACCACAACTCCTTTGTTTCTGTTCACATCGTTGACTCGGGGGTGGGCATTGTGACCAACGACCACGGCTCACGTCATGATTCCGTTGTTGAACACCGACACGCCTTCGGAGTTCCTGCAGCTGGTGTTGATGAACGTCGCGTCACCTCGGAAGCTGCACACGGCACGCAAAC
This sequence comes from Costaria costata, assembly GCA_036873775.1. Lineage (NCBI taxonomy): Eukaryota > Phaeophyceae > Laminariales > Agaraceae > Costaria > Costaria costata. The sequence continues at coordinate 10,296 of JAYJME010001483.1, forward strand.
GCCGTATATTGTTAACCAAATGGTGGGACTTCATGTCGGAAATCGATCTCACTTGACCTCGCGATGAGTACACTTTCCCAACGAGGAGGGCGAAGTATGGGCGAGTCGAATACATGTCTATCTTAAATCGAGCTACGAGTACTGCTAATGGAATTTTATGAATTGGAGTGTGCACAACTGCACTATTGCAGTATATTCTACACTTTCATGGGTGGCAAATAATCTAGGCAGTGGCAATGCTCATGGAACTTCAAAGGGGGGAAATGGCACTAAAATACGACGTTGCCGCAACGCCCACTGCATGATATGGCGAGGATACAAATCGGTGTCCGAGATCATTTTCCAGGAGTTGTACGGCTTAGGCGCGGCATGATCCTCCCCGTGCTGGTGGGCGCTCACACCAACATTGGTATTGTTTAGGTCGCTATTTCGGGGCCCCAAACTACATGCTAGGATGGCCAAGTTACTTCCAGGTGCACCTCGATTCGAAAACGGTGGTCGAGTGTAGGTCCACTACCTCTGACGAAGATGGAAAAGGTATACTTCGTACGATTCTTGTCTCGCTACGTTGTAAAGCACGTTACACGCTTGTCGTCCTCCCTCAGGGAAGCATATATGCACCTCAATTCTACGTTGTATGTGTGGACGACTAGGAGGAAACCGGAGCCTGTGCCTTTGCACTGTGCAAGTACTTTAGGCGCGCTCTGGCGTTTTCTATATATCGAGTTCCCTGGCGGGAGAGCGCCGACAGAAACAATACCGAAACCCTGGAAGACCATGTGAAAACAAATACGAGTACGCCATGTAATTTGTCACAAACACGATAATTTATATCTACAGCCTCTTGTATAGACCCACAGAACAGATGGAGACGAGTGAACTACACATCAAACGGGCAACTTTCCGCCTGGCGGTAAATTTGGTTGTTGGCACCTTATTTTGGACGTGGGGTCGTTAATGATGTTGCATCCTCTAAATCCTTCCAACTGTCTTCCGTTGAAGTCGAACGTCGCGGACGCTGAGAACCTGGCAAAATTACGACCCGCGGCAGATGTTTGGGCACAATCCGGGGTTAGAGCGCTGACAAGAAGCGGCAACCCTGGGAAAAGGCATCTGTGCCTTTCAGCTACCTCAAGTACAAGAACGAATATGACGTAAAGAAAAATCCGTCCACACTGACCTCACGAATCCACCGTCAGTGTTATCGATACCGATACCATCGTTTCCTTTGATCGTCGTATCGCCGCCGAACCTGCCCAGTCAAAGACGCGACCACAGGCGAGGTTGGAAAGAGAAAACGTAGGTCGCCAAACCGATCCTTTAAAACAGCACACCCCACGTATGATGCGTAATCGAAGGTCAACTGAGCCTTCCGCATGAGTCTGTCGATTTACACACTCGAATTCAACGAGCCACGCCACCCTGAAAATGACTTAGACTGGGTTAACATGGGTCTGCGGTGGTAACTATGTGCTTGAACGAGCGTCACGGTCACTGTGTCAATGACAAGGCCACAGCATGCGTGCGACGCGACCGAGCTTACGCGCCTGACGGTTCACATACAACCGTTTGATGTCGCTCACTAACGCGGAATTATCGCATTATAGCACCCTCTCTTACTTTATGGTGCCAGTGTTCTTCGTGATCGCATTAATGTTGTTCTCGATGAGCACCGTCTTCTTGAACCTGCAGCACGAAAAAATGTAGATCATGACACAAGTGGTTCCACTTTGATCGTTGAAATCGTGAGCGCCTTACGCGAGACTCTTCGCCACAGGAGCCACAGGCCATACGAGGATTAACCTTAGTTCGTAGATAATTTACGGAATGTAATTGAGATCCACATGGCGCACTGAAGAAACGGCTACGATACGTGCAACCATGTCCTCGGCTTTATTATACGCGCCACACATTGCGGGATTTGGATTGTGCAGTGCGCCACCTAGCCGCACAACAGAGTGACAGACAAAAACGCAGTCCAGAGGGTTGGTGGGCTTTGCTGTACGTCCGCGAATCAAACGCATGGGTGGATATACATTTCTCAACGCTATCAAAGCACGGTGTCACACCCGATAGCACTGCCCTCCTGCCTGTTTGCCAACGAGATGTATGAATGGACTGACGACATGTCCGGAACCTCCCCCCCCCGTGATAGTTTCGGTGTATGCGTTGCAGCGTCGTGCGCCATGACATAAAATGATAAAGCACAAGGACTGCCCAAACCATCCCCGAACAAAGGGCCTGTTCAAGAGGACGTGGATTGGGCTGTTGCAAGCTTTTTGTCCTCATTAGGAGTGAAGAAAACAATGATGCGGGCAGGGAAAGTTGTCAGTTCAGACGTGGAAACCGACGCTTCATACCACACCTGCGCCTGGTCTTTAGTGAACACCAATACAAAGAAGGAATGTTACAGTCAAACTCCCCATCAACCTGTCAAACAATATGTCTACCGGTCACATGCATACCACCCGCAATGCGCTTGGTGCCTCGTTGATCAACCGCGTTGCCTGCTCTAACAACTGGGATACTGTAAACCCTAGCGATTCTGGCTAGTATGATGCTTGAAGGAGCTAGCCTGGAAAAGTGCTCCAACCCTCTACCAACGACTTTAGGCCGGCGAGGTGAGACCAGTCTAGGGAGGAGCTCTAGGGCTCACGCTCCTGCAACATATGCTCTACGGCAAAGGTGCGCGGCTAACCAAAGCACTACTGTACTCTGCCAATGCTGCTACTGTAAGTATCAAAGCTAAGTGAGTACAACCCTTGCAGTGAGGTCCTACAGCTGCATTCTCGCAAGGATTCGGCAACGTCCGTTCGCAAGCAACTTGTATTATAGCCAAAGTTCAACGTCCAAACTATTTGTCGGCCCTCCTACATCAAGTCGGGACTAATGAGGCCACGGCGTGGGGGGTGACCTACCGAAAATACTCACTCTATGCCCCCAACATTCCGGAGCACACTGCCCACGTTCTCGACCTCCTGGATTGTGACGTCCCCGTTGAAAGTAAGGCTGGCGTCGTCCCTAACCCCGAGCAGCGTTCCCCCAGCAAAGTCCTCAGTCGACGCCTACACCGACACCACACCACAACACAACACAACACGACGGAAAGGGACGATAAGCCTGCACATTTTTTCTGGCCTGTTTAGGGAGGTCCCATAGTCCGCGCGGGAGAACCACGACGCCGAGCGGTGGTTCTACTTGATTCAGTCCGGTGATGTGGTTTTGTTGTGTACAATAAATACCGCCATGCAATAGAAACCAACAATAAACCTAGCTTTCACGGTGGATGTTTCTTGAAAGGCTGGGAGCATCAGGATTCGCCGGATGAGACAAGCAGCAGCCTCCAATGGGGCGCCGTGTTATCCGTAACGTACTGATACCCACACAGTGCTCACTACCGTTTGGACAAGCTGCCTGTGATAACCAATGGTGTTCATTTCGAAATAGAACTGTAGGCTTCGTAGCTTGCGACTGATGAACATATCGTGGCTCACATCATTAGGTCCGAATAGGGTTTCCGGCATGTCGAACACGAGAGCAGCCCCAGGCAAAATTTTGAATGCCACGTTGATAAACCTGAGGATAAGACGAACCGAAAATTGATTGCTGATCATCATCATCGGGTTGTTTTGGAATTCAGCAACGGGAATACCCGAACGCCTTCGGGTCTCCGTCCATTGCTTCTTTATTTGGGGGGGGGGCTTGGCCGCAGCTTCGCAGATGAAAGGATGAGCCGAAATCGTAACGTAGGTTTTAGGAGGCTTCATCTTTATGCGTCATCAAGGTTTTGGGTGTTGCATGTTTCTCATTTCGTCATATTCATGGTGGTCTTCGTTTCCTGTTTCTTCGTCGTGGTTTGTGAATTGACCCTCCGGATGCACGTTTTCTGGTGGCAACTGAAAACCTATTTGGTACAAGTATTTCTTAGGGCGTTGACCGAGAGAACGAAACAAACACACAAGCGGAGCTGTTATAGCAAGGAAAGGAACGTTGGTATGGTATGATGTCTAACTTTCAAAATCAAATACTCAGTGATGAGTCGAACAAAATGTACGTCGTTACAGCAGCTGCCAGGCTACAGCACCTGCAGCAATTGTTATTCGTGTTGCACGTTTCCTTCCGGCAGCGAACAGCAGCGCACATTTCGCCCCACTATAGAACGAATGCTCCTGCCCATTAAAGGTTGCACGTGATACGAAAGCCAAATAACAGCTGCATATGTATCTAGGGATAACCTTCTGCCGGACACAGTACACATTCCACTCTAGTACTATCATTTTACAATTAGTGTTAGGGTGAATGGGCTGAGAACACTATTACGGGGGACCATAGTTAATAGGACCTACTGTAGACACAATAGGACCTACTGTAGACACCAAAACCTGAACGTTTCCCTATTTTTGCTAACAATGTTTGGTCCATAGTTAATAGGACCTACGGTAACCGTAGACACAATAGGACCTACTGTAAACACCAGAACCTGTATACTTCCCTATTTTTGCTATCAATATTTGGTCCTATTTACTATGGTCCCCCGTAATAGTACGCCATTTCGAGTATACTACAACTACCTGTCACATATACATATATCCATCGTAATTTGTGTCGAAATTGTGGAAAATGGTTAAAGGCACTGTTAAAAGAAGCAGTAGAGTGGCAATGCATTTGCGTATATGGACCAGGAAGATATCGAAGTCGCCGACGACGTCGCGGTCGCCGCCGCCACCGTCGTCGTCTTCGTCGTCGACTGGTCGCCGTGGTCCTGATCGTGGTGGTCGTCGAAGGTGTCTCACTCGGAGCAGTATGGCCCTCGCGACTGTGCCATCCTGGGGCGTTTCAGCCCTGAGAGTTTCGGAAATGAAAAAAAAGAAAAAGAAAACGGTGCCCAGGGTCAGGGTCTGTCGAAGTCTTTCCGCATAAAATACGTTGACGGCTACTTTTTTCCCTGGGGAACTTTTTTTGGCGATGCCCAGGGTAAGCCAGCCCAAACCAGTGCCTAACCCTGAGCAACACGTTGCAGTTCAGCTGCTCAGGGTAGAGGGCTAATGCAGGGCTTGTTGAGCAGGAACATCACTTACAAACCTAAGATGGCACAGAGGTCGGTGGACAAGAGGGTGCCGATCAAACCCTGGAAGGTACGCGAGGCCGAACGCTGAACTTGGGCCGGGAGAGCCGAAGGCTGCCTTCGCGACGGAGCAGGCTCGGAGTACGCCCCCACCCACACCGCATACGAGGGAAGAACAAGGAGAACATACAGCCAGGGAGCGGCCAGCGTGGGATAGGTGGCGCCATCGATGGGGACATGGTCTCCGCGGACGCTGTAGAGCAACCCAAGCAGCCCGCTGCCAAAGCGGGTTGGTCTGTCGGCTCCAAGCTCGCGGCTATACGTCTGACTGTGGGTTAGAGCCTCCTGTCGCTATTGTTCCTTTGTTCGTTTGATATGTTAGGTCGAGACCCTCCTCCTGCACCGTTCGCCTTGGTCGTATGTTGGATTCTTGGCACACGCCTTGTTTGTTCGTCGGATGACTACAACAGCAGCACTCATGTACATGTATCTATCGTGTACAACAGCATATTATGTATCTCCTCTACCATTGGCCTTCCTTGCTGTATAGAATGTTACTTGTACTGCACAGCAGTTTCTTTCAAGGAGATCAGACGCGTTGCGGAAAACACGGAGGGTACTCGTGTGCCTTGCTTTTTGTAGTTGTCCCTATACTCGTACCATACCGGTACATAAAAGGAAGGGCTACAGCAGCAGTAGTAGTCCAACCACACAAGCAGCAATCGAGGTACGCAAAGTCAGAAGCACCTTCTGCAGTAACGGTGTGAACAGCAGTCGACGCATACCGTGAGACTTGCTATGATAGCAGCTGAATAGCTTCGTGGCCCTGCATCGAGCTCACCCAGTACTTTCTTTTTTCCTGTTTTTGTTGACCGCCGTGTGCGTCGAGATTCCATTACCCCTCAGTGTAAAGCGGTCGGAGTACATAATCTCTTCCCCACCCCCCACCCTG
>JAYJME010001484.1:0-16307 GCA_036873775.1 Costaria costata
GTGATACATAGTTAACTGAATTAATTTCTGTTGCTACACCACCTACAGAGTTTAATGACCCTAATGGAGCATGTGTCATGTATTCTGCAGCACGACGTTCTTGCCAAGGTTGAATATCATTTTTAATTTTGTTGATATCTAAACCGTTTGGACCACGTAATGGTTCAACCCATGGAGCACGTAAATCCCAGAAACGCATTGTTTCACCACCGAAGATAATTTCTCCACTTGGTGAACGCATTAAGTATTTACCTAAACCAGTTGGACCTTGTGCAGATGAAACATTAGCACCTAAACGTTGGTCACGAACTAAGAATGTAAATGCTTGAGATTGTGAAGCTTCAGGACCAGTTGGACCGTATAACTCACTTGGATATGCTGTGTTATTATACCAAGAGTATAATGAAGCTGTGAAGCCCATTAAAGAAATAGCAGCTAAACTGTATGATAAGTATGCTTCACCAGACCAAACGAAAGCACGACGTGCCCATGCGAATGGCTTAGTAAAGATGTGCCAGAAACCACCTGTTAAACATAATACGCCGACCCAAATGTGGCCACCTACTAAATCTTCCATGTTGTTTACTGATACAACCCAACCATCTCCACCAAATGGAGAACGGAATACATAACCAAAAATTACAATTGGATTTAATGTTGGAGTTGTGATAAAACGAACATCACCACCACCTGGTGCCCAAGTATCATAAACACCACCTAAGTACATTGCTTTAGCAACTAGTAATAAAGAACCTACACCTAATAAGCATAAGTGAATACCTAAGATTGTTGTCATTTTGTTTTTATCACGCCAATCGTAACCGAAGAATGGGAATGATTCTTCTAAGGTATCTGGACCTAATAATGAATGGTAGATTCCACCGAAACCTAAAACAGCTGATGAGATGATGTGAATTACACCAACAGCAAAATATGGAACAGTTGTTGTAATTTCACCACCTGGCCCGATTCCGTAACCTAAAGTTGCTAAATGTTGCATACAGATGAAACCTTGTTCGTATAAAGGTTTTTCTGGTACAAAGTGAGATACTTCAAATAAGATCATTGCACCGGCCCAAAATACCATTAGACCAGCGTGTGCTACGTGAGCACCTAATAATTTACCTGAAACATTAATTAAACGCGCATTTCCACTCCACCAAGCAAAACCTGTTGACTCGATGTCGCGTCCTGCAATACTACTATTAAAGGGCGTTTCCACGTGGTAATACCTCCTCAGGGAATACAAAGTTCTCGTGCGGTTGATCTTGTGCAGCCATCCAAGCACGGATACCTTCGTTTAATAAAATATTTTTTGTGTAGAATGTTTCAAATTCTGGATCTTCAGCTGCACGTAATTCTTGTGATACAAAATCGTATGCACGTAAATTTAATGCTAAACCAACGATACCAATGGCACTAGTCCATAAACCTGTTACGGGTACAAATAACATAAAGAAATGTAACCAACGTTTGTTTGAGAAAGCCACACCAAAAATTTGTGACCAGAAACGGTTAGCTGTAACCATTGAATATGTTTCTTCTGATTGTGTTGGTGTAAATGCACGGAATGTGTTTGCCGCGTCACCATCTTCAAATAATGTGTTTTCTACAGTTGCACCGTGAATAGCACATAATAAAGCACCACCTAAAATACCTGCTACACCCATCATGTGGAATGGATTTAGTGTCCAGTTATGGAAACCTTGTAGGAATAATAAGAAACGGAAGATTGCCGCAACACCAAAACTTGGTGCGAAGAACCAACTCGCTTGACCTAATGGGTATAATAAGAATACAGAAACAAATACCGCAATTGGACCTGAGAAGGCAATAGCGTTATAAGGACGGATACCTACTAAACGTGCAATTTCAAATTGACGTAAGCAGAAACCGATTAAACCGAATGAACCATGTAAAGCGATGAACGCCCAAAGACCACCAATTTGACACCAACGTGTAAAATCACCTTGTGCTTCAGGACCCCATAATAATAATAATGAGTGGCCCATACTGTTTGCTGGACTTGATACAGCTGCTGTTAAGAAGTTACATCCTTCAAGGTAAGAAGTTGCTAAACCATGAGTATACCATGATGTTACAAAAGTCGTACCAGTCATCCAACCACCTGTTGCTAGGTAAGCAGTTGGGAATAATAATATACCTGACCAACCAACGAAAACGAATCGATCTTTCTTTAACCAATCGTCAACTAGATCAAATAAGCCACGTTCTTGGTTTTGCCCAATAGCAATGGTCATATTTTAATAATCCTTTAATTAAATATTAATAGAGTAAACAATGAAAATTAAATTTTACTCTAGTCTTATCAGCTTATATAATCATTATAAATCAAAAGGTTAAAAATAATTGAAAATTTTTAATTAGAAAATTATTAATAACTTATCTCGCGATAAATTTACTTATTTTGTAAAATTAAAAAAAAATGGACCAGTATTATAATTATTTAAAATTTGAAAAAATTTTTCCTCTAGTAACTATTAACTACAAATATAAAAATTAACGAATCTTCAGGATTAATTAACAAATAATTGAATTTCTTTAAATTAATAATTTGTTAAAATAAAATTAACTTAAAGAAATTAAAGATGATTAGTTAATATCATCAATTGAAACATAAAGAAACCATAATGCCATACTAAGTGCTGGAAAAACTAAACCAACGATAGGAACTAAAATTGAAGGTAAAAATGCAGCTGCCATATTTTTATCTTAAAAAGTTTTTTTAATTAATATTATCAATTTATAAATTGATAATATTAATTGTATATGAAAATATGTTAGAATTAAACATTAATATAAATCAAAAATTTAGATAGTTTTATAGTAGAATTAATATTATTAAATCTAATATTAGTAATCTTAGAAACTTTATATATTATATTTTAGTTATTAACTATGGAAACTTTATTATTATCTCGTTTACCAGACTCATACGTTATTTTTAGTCCAATTGTAGATGTATTACCTATTATTCCGGTTTTCTTCTTATTATTAGCTTTTGTATGGCAAGCAGCAATTGGATTTAGATAATTTTGAATTTATAATCAAAATTTATTATTTTATGATTGTATAATTGTTTATAATACAATATTCATTTTATATTTAAACAATCACAATAAATGGTAGAAGCTTTATTATCTGGAATAGTTTTAGGATTAATTACTGTAAGTGCACTTGGCTTGTTTGTAGCCGCATTTTTACAATATCGTCGTGGGAATCAGTTTGAAGTTTAATTTTTATTAAAATCTTACAAATATTAATTTGTAAGATTTTAATAAAAATTAATACCAGAATAGGAAAGTAAAATATTTTATTTGTTATCTATTGACCTACAGAAAATATCGAAGTAATATAGGTTTGTAATGATAGTATTGAAAATAAATAAGTGCTGGTGTAGCTCAATGGTAGAGCAACGGATTTGTAATCCGTAGGTTGGGGGTTCAAGTCCCTTCACCAGCTTATAAAAATCTTATACTATTAGAAAAAATAAAAATTTTTGTAATTTAAAACTGCTCTTTGTATCACAAAATTAAAACTAAGTTCTATAAAAACTAAACTTTATACTTTTTATAACTTTGTGATTCCTTTCTAAAGTAAATAACAACGTATTCCTAATAAATAATTATTGTTAGTTAGTTCAACAAACACATTATCTGAAAATTTAGATATTGTATAAGAGATTTTATATTTTGTTTTTTTAATAACCAGAAATTTTATAAAAAATTATTTCTTACCAATCATTTTTATCTATTATTTAGTTATCTAGAGAATAAAGATAACTAAATAATAGATATGAATTTAATTTGATTTTGCTTTTCCTGCAATAATACTATCTGTTAATGATTTTAAAATTAATTTAATTGATCTAACAGCATCATCATTTCCTGGAATCGGAAGATCAATTAAATCTGGATCACAATTTGTATCTAAAATTGAAACAATTGGAATTCCTAATTTTCGACACTCACGAATAGCAGTCATTTCTCGTTTTTGGTCTACAATGATAGCAACATCTGGTAAACCTGGCATTGTTTTTAGACCATCTAAACATTGACGTAATTTTTTTAATTCTTTGCGACGTAAAGCAGCTTCTTTTTTTGTTAACAAACTGAATGTGTCATTTGCTTCTTGTTGCTCTAAATCTTTTAAATATTTAATACGTTCTTTTAAAGTTGTCCAATTAGTTAACATACCGCCTAACCATCTATGATTTACATAAAATGAATCACAACGTTTTGCTTCTTGAGCAATTAAAGTACTAGCTTGTCGTTTTGTTCCAACAAATAAAAATGTTTTTCCTTCACTTGCTGTAGATTCTAAATAACTATTTGCTTTTTTTAAACAAATTGCAGATTGTACTAAATCTAGAATATGAATATGGTTAACTTCATTATAAATATATGGAAACATTTTAGGGTTCCAACGGTACGACTTATGACCAAAATGAACTCCAGCTTCTAATAATTGTGATAAACTTATATCAGACATAAAATTTTAAATTACTTAATCAAACTATTTAATTTTTAATAAGAAACTTACTAAATTTTGAGACAATTGTCTACTAATTATTTTTTTCAATACTAGTTAACGGTTTGACAATTGTTTTAAATTGTTGATTCGAAGATGAATAAGTTTTAAAGGAATTTCGATAATTTTGTGAACCTGTTCCTGCGGGAATTAAATGACCAATAATAATATTCTCTTTTAACCCACGTAACCAATCAATACGTCCTTCAATAGCTGCTTTTGTTAAAACTCTCGTTGTTTCTTGAAAACTTGCTGCTGAAATAAAACTTGGATTATTTAAAGCAGCTTTTGTAATTCCTAGTAACAATGGAACATAATAGGCAGGTTCTTTATTTTGAGAACTCATAATTTGATTAATATATTGAATATGGTATAAATCAACAACTTCTCGTTTTAATAATGACGTTTTTCCTTCAGAAGTAATTAAAATTTTCGTTGTCATTTGTTTAATAATTACTTCTAAATGTTTATCATTAATTGTTACACCTTGAGACTCATAAACAGCTTGAACCGATTTTAAGATAAAGGATTGAACTTTTTTAAAACTCTTATAACTTCCTTCGTAATTAGTAATTAAACGGTTAGATTTAAATAATTCAGTTCGATCACATAAAAAGAGCTTAACTAACCCATAATAATTAAAATAAACTTTTAACAATCGGTGAGGATTAATTTTTTCATTTTCTTGCAGTGTTGTTCCTAATTTTCGGAATTCGAAATTTGGATCTAAACTTGTTTTTCGAGTTAATAACCCTTTTTTCTGGCTGGTTGGAATTCTCTTAATCGTTAATTTTTTCTTACGAGCTTCTAATATTTCTTCAATTCTTGGTAAACCTTGAACAATATCACCGGTTATTTCTTTTTCAAGATTTAATAAACCAATTGTTTCTCCATCTTCGATAAATTGACTGTTTTTACAAAAAACACTATTAACATCTTGCTCAAAAAAATCTTCTGTAATTGAATATAAACCAATAGATTTTTTAATTTTTTTCTTAGTATTTATAACATCAACAAATTTAATTAATGCTAATTGTGAAGAAGAATTTTTAGATTCGTTAAATTCATTTCTTAAAATATCCGAACTTTTGATTAACAACATTCTTTCTAATTTTTTTAAATCCGGTTCCTTTAATTCATCCGGTGGTAAAATTTTATGAAATTTAAAATTAGAAGATTTATCACGAATTGAAAATTTTTTAAAAAATGTTGGTATGAAAGAACTGTAAAGTTTTCCATCTTTCTTCAAAAAGAATTTTGAAGATTCTACCTTAGTATTTTTTCCTCTCATAGAAAGTTTGAAAGGGTTCGAACAATTTAAAGAAATTTTACGATCTGTTCTTAATAGATTTTGAGTATAACTAGGAGAAACAAGTTTATATTGTAAATTAATTTTGTTAATCAAATTATCATTTTTACAATTAGGGAAAAAGTAAGGTTTTCCTTTTTGTAATGTTAGAAAATCATTATTTTCGATAATAATTTTACCACTTTCATTTATATTAGAACTTGTTATAATAAAGTCATTTAAATTTTTGTTTGGAAATTGACTTTTTTTCAAAGTTAAACAATCTTTATTAGAAATTAATAAAATTTGTTTCGTATCTTTTTTTTTAACTTTAAATTTAACAATTTCTAACAAATTCGGCGTGATAGCTTCCAAATAACCCAATAATGTATAACTATCAACAAATTGATTTTTTTGAATAAGTAAACAAGATTGTAAATTTTTATATTTTAACGATGGAGAAATATAATTGTTTAAATTTAATTTTTCATTGATTTTAAAATTAACTGAATTTGTTTTTTTATTATTTATTAACTCAATATTAACTGGATTATTTAACAGTTTATTATTTTTTAAAGTTAATCTATGAATTGCTAAATTTAAATTTTTACTACTTTTTAAAATTTTGTTTGATTTATAACTATAAATAATCTTGGTTTCTAATTTAACGCTTGATTTTGAATATGGAAGTTCATAAAGTTCAATTGGTCTAATTAATAATTGTTCCGGTTTTTTACCAACAATATGTTCACAAAATGACAATTTTTTAATTGGAATATTAGAAAAAATGACTTCACCTGGATAATACACTTTTTTTGATATATTTTTAAAATTCTGACCTTCGTAGACTAAACCAGATTTAATTGATATTGTTTGAATCAAATTATTTTTTTGTCGAATAGTAACAATTCCTGATGTTTTTGAAAAAAGCTTAGACGTTAGTTCAAAACCTTTTGAAATTAAATCACCATCTTCTACAAATAAAGTGTCTTGTTGATTATCGACTTCATGGAATTCTTCTCCTAACCAAATAATTGTTCGATGAGAAATAATGGATCTATAATCTTCTTCAAGTTTTTCTGGATAAAACCCAATTATCTTTAACTTAGACCGATCTAAGTAATCAATACTTTTATTTATTTCATTAAACTTAAAGATATTTCGATAATCATAGTATAAAATTCCACCAGTTAATGTTCGAAATTTATTTGTTATTAATCTTCCTAGCTGTTCATGTTTTGCTAATTGAAGATATGATTTAAAATTACTTTCTTTTATTTTTACAAGATATTTAGAATTTTCTAACTCTAACAAATAATTTTTATGTAAGACTGGTTTTGTAAGTTTTTTTAAACTTGAGTTAAGAAATGAATATTTATAATTAGTAATTTTTATTGCTTGTTGATAAAGACTTTGTTGATTATGAACAAACTCAATAAATCCTGGATAATGATTCATTATTTTAGTTCGAAAGATATAAGTGGACTTATTCAACTTATAATCAGGATAAAAGTTAATAAAAGAATTATTTGGACTATTATAAAGTTGACCTGACAAGATCCAAATTAATTTATTATTATTTAATAAATTAATTTTTTTCTTTAATCTTGGCATAAAAATTTCACCAGACGCATCATTTACGATTGGTTTAATTTCGGTTTTTATTTGTTTGTTAGTATTAATTAATTCTCCAATAAGAGTATCTTTTAAAATATATTGATTATTCTTTGGAAATAAAATTGTATTTTTTAAGACTTCGATTTGAATTAACTCATGTGTTTTATCATCTGGAATTAAAATTAATGAACCGGAATTTTTAGTAACTAGAACATCTTCACCACGGTTTGTTCGTAAATTTACCGTTTTTAATGTTTTATAAAATCGAATAATTCCATTTAAAGGACTTATAATCTGTTGTCTTGCTTCAGAGGTAAAAATACCTCCTGTATGAAAAGTTCTCATTGTAAGTTGAGTACCTGGCTCACCAATAGATTGACCTGCTAAAATTCCGATAGCTTCACCAATATCAACTAAATTCTCACTCGCTAAATCCCAGCCATAGCATTTTTGACAAATTGCTCTGTAAAGATTACAAGTTAAAGGTGAGCGGATATAAAGTTTTTGAATTTTCTTTTTTTTTAATTCCTCGATTAAATTAGGAGTTATTTGTGTATTAGTTTTTACAATTAAATTTTTAGTTTCTGGATCAATAATTGATTTATTAAGTGTTCTACCTAATATTTTTTCATAATTGTTATCAATCAAAATTAAAAACGAATGCGTTGTTAAACAATCTTTTTCACGAATTAAAATATCTTGAGCCACATCAATTAAACGACGTGTTAAATATCCGGAATTTGCGGTTTTCAAAGCAGTATCAATAATACCTTTTCGTGCACCGTAGCCAGACATAAGATAATCTGTAATCGTTAATCCTTCGCGGAAATTTTTCTTGATTGGTAAGTTCATAATTTCACCACTCGGATCTGCCATTAAACCTCGCATGCCGACTAATTGACGAACTTGAGAAAGATTTCCTCGTGCACCAGAAAAAGCCATAATATACACTGAATTTAAAGGATCATAATTCTTAAAGTAACGAATAATTTGATCTTTCAATGATTCACTTGTAAGACTCCAAGTATCAATGATTTTTTGGAATCGTTCAATATTTGTAATTTTTCCTTTTAAATAAATTTTTTCAGCATTAATAATTTCTTGATTAGCTTTTTCAAGCATTAAATTTTTAATAAATGGAACTTTTAAATCTTCAATACTAATTGAAATTCCAGATTGAGTAGCATATTTAAATCCTAAATATTTTAATTCATCTGCTAAAAAACAAGCTTGCATTGAATCATAATTAGTAAAACTCCATGCTAACAATTGTCTTAATTGTTTTTTGCCTATTAGATTGTTTTGATAAGTATAATTTTTCATAAAATTTATTTAGTAGTTTACTTTTCTCAATTTATCAAAAATTTAAAGTTTTCTGAATTGTATAATTTAAAATAACACGACCAGTTGTTGTTTTAAGATATTGAACAATCATTTCACCGTTTTCATTTTTTCTAACTTGTAAATTTTCATAATATTCAATCGTAGTCGCATTATTTAATTTGATTTGTTTTATTAACTTTGATTTTGGTTGATTATCATTTTTAATTCGAATCCAAATTGAACTATGAATTTCAATTTTATTTTGTTTATATGCAAGCATAACATCTTCTAAATCTGCAAAATAATGATTTGAGCCTAATAAACCTTGAATATTATCGACAGTTAAATAATAACATCCTAAAACCATATCTTGACTTGGCATAATAATTGGCTCTCCATTTGATGGTGATAAAAAATTATAAGGTGCCAACATAAGCATATAACATTCAGCTTGTGATTCTACAGATAATGGAACATGAACAGCCATTTGATCACCATCAAAATCAGCATTAAATGCTGAACAAACTAACGGATGTAATTTAATAGCTCGACCTTGTACTAAAATTGGTTCAAAAGCCTGAATTCCTAATCGATGTAATGTTGGAGCTCGATTTAAAAAAATCGGGTGGTTTACTAAAACTTTTTCTAAAACTGGGTCTAAAATCGATTCACTTTGTTGAATTAAATTTTTTGCAATTTTCATATTACTTGCAAAACCTTGATTAATCAACTCTCGAATAATAAATGGTTGAAAAAGTTCAATTGCCATTTCATAAGGTAATCCACATTGATTTAATTTTAAACTCGGGCCAACCACAATAACTGAACGTCCTGAATAGTCTACTCGCTTACCTAATAAATTTTGACGAAATCGACCAGGTTTACCTTTAATGAGATCAGACAATGATTTTAACGGTCGATTATTTGCACTTAAGGCAATTTTACCTCGTTTTCCATTATTAATTAAGGTATCAACAGCTTCTTGTAATAATCTTTTTTCATTACGAATGATTAATTGAGGAGCATCTATTTCTAATAACCGTAATAATCTATTATTTCTTGTTATTATTCGACGATACAATTCATTTAGATCCGAAGTTGCAAACCTACCACCTTCTAATTGAATCATAGGTCGTAAGGCAGGTGGAATGACCGGTAAAACAGTTAAAATCATCCAAGCTGGACTCGAATCTGTTCCAACCAAATTTTCTAAAATTCGAATTCGTTTAATTGCTTGACCACACATTTTTGAAAGTCGTTTTTGTTCCCATTTTCTAAACCAATTTGAGTTATCATAAAGCGGTTTTTCTTTATTTAATACTTTCGTACAATCACCAATAAACTTTCGTGTTTTACCAATTTCTGATTTTAAATCAAGTTTTTCTAATTCTTGCTTTATTAGTGCACTTCCAATTAAGAAAGTAGGTGTTGCACGTAAAAGGTATTTTGGTGTATTGTAACGACGATTGTGAGGTTTAGGTTCCGGTTTTAATGGATAACTTGTTTTATTGGACTCTCGATTTCTTCGATAGGATTGTAAATCCCAGTGTAAACCATAGAATGAAATTTCATCTTCTGCAATAAAATAAGCTAAAGAAGCTAATTTAATCCGTTTAATTCTTTCATCCCATAAATCAATTACATGTGCAGGCGTTGGTTTGAAAGATCCACAACCTTTGTCAATACCAATCATGTTTTCATCAATATCTAACCCTCTCCACCTTTGTTCAGAGATCTCTCTTTTTTCACCATGCCGTGGTGAAAATCGAGTATATGTTGTATTAAAAGTTTTTTCACATTCTTCCACTTCTAAAAGTAAAGCCATAAAGTTTGGTCGACTATTAATATACCAAACATGACTAACTGGATAAATTAAATTAATGTAACCCATTCGATATCTTCGAACTCGGGAATCTGTTAATTCTACGCCACATTTTTCACAAATTAACCCTTCGTATCGAACACGTTTGTATTTACCACAAGCACATTCAAAACTTTGACTTGGACCAAAAATACGTTCACAAAATAGTCCATCCATTTCTGGTTTGAAAGTTCTATAATTTATGGTTTCGGATTTTTGAACTTCCCCTACATATTGACCATTGGGTAATTTTCGATTTGACCATTGTAAGATGCGAACCGGAGATGCTAATTTAATTTTTATATAATCAAATTCTTTTGTAAGTTGTACCATTGTTATTAAAATGAAATATCATTACTATCTGAAATAGGAGAAAATGTTTTTGCTGAAGCATTGTAGCGTTCAATCAAATGAATCTCTACTTCATATTTTTTATTTGAACTAAATTTTTCAATTTTGTAAGTATTCATATCTAAACCAATTGAACGTAATTCTTGTAATAAAACTTTAAATGATTCAGGAATTCCAAATTTTGGAATTTGTTGACCTTTTACAATTGCATTTAACGTTTCGTTTCGTCCTTCCATGTCATCAGATTTAATTGTTAGAAGTTCTTTCAAAGTAAAAGCAGCTCCAAACCCTTCTAAAGCCCAAACTTCCATTTCTCCAAATCTCTGTCCCCCATGTTGTGCTTTTCCTCTTAATGGTTGTTGAGTTATAAGAGAATAAGGACCTGTCGCGCGAGCATGCATTTTATCATCAACTAAATGTATTAATTTTAACATATACGCATTTCCAACAGTAACGGGATTGTCAAATTCCTGCCCAGTTCGTCCATCAATTAAAATCATTTTACCAGGTGCATAGGGATTGAATAACCAACTTTCATTTTTGGTAATAGAAGCTTGACGTAGTTTTTTATTAATTAAAATTCGTGAAATTTCTAAACCATACATTTCATCAAATGGTAAAATTTTGAATCGAGAATTTAATTTATCTCCCGCGAAACCTAATAAGCATTCATAAAGTTGACCAACATTCATTCGAGAAGGTACACCTAGTGGATTTAAAATAATATCAATTGGTGTTCCATCTGGTAAAAATGGCATATCTTGGCGTGGTAAAATTCGTGAAATAATTCCTTTATTACCATGTCGACCGGCAATTTTGTCACCAACTTGAATTTTTCGAACTTGAGCAACAAACACATAAATTTTTTCAGATTTATACGTTAATTTGGTTTTACGATTAAATGTTACAGTTTCGATCACACGACCATATTCACCACTCGGCATTCGATAAGAATTATCTTTCACACCTTTAGCTTTAGTGCCAAAAATAGCCCGTAATAATTTAGACTCCGGTAATTGGTCAGAAGTGTTGTTTGAAATAACTTTACCAACTAATATATCTCCTGGTTTTACAAATGTTCCGACAGTAATAATTCCATCATTATTTAAATGTTTAATTTCTGACGAATCTAAATTTGGAATATTTTTAGTGATTTGTTCTGATGTTTCAGAATTTTTATCAATTTCAATTTTATGACGTTCAATATGAATGGAAGTAAAAACATCATCATAAACTAATCGTTCACTTATTAAAATAGCATCCTCAAAATTATATCCTTGCCACGGCATATAACCTACTAAAACATTTTGACCTAAAGCTAATTCACTATCTATGATTGCTGGTCCATCCGTCAAAATTTGGCCAGATTTTATAGTTTCACCTTCCCATACAATTGGACGGTGGTTAATACAAGTTTCTTGATTTGAACGTAAATATTTTTGTAATTTATAGGGTACTCTTTTTCCAGTTTTGTCTTCAATAATAATTTCATTCGCTGTTACTAAACTTACAATTCCAGATACTTTTGCATTTAAAATCATACCTGAATCAATTGCAATTTGATTCTCTAACCCGGTTCCAACAATTGGTTTTTGTGGTAAAATTAATGGTACTGATTGTCGTTGCATATTTGAACCCATTAATGCTCGGTTTGCATCATCATGTTCGAAAAAAGGAATTAATGAAGCCGCAACTGAAACTACTTGAACTGGTGAAATTGCAATAAAATTAACTTCTGAAGGAGCGACACTTATAATTTCTTGTTGGTAACGAACAGGAATAAGATTTTTAATTAGATAATTTTCTTTATTTGTTGAAATATCTGCTGGTGCAATTCGGTACAAATCTTCAATATCAGCTGTCAAATAAATAGGATTTCCGGTTTTTAAAACTTTACCATTAATAACACGCCAAAATGGTGTTTCTAAAAATCCTGATTTATTAACTCGAGCACAAGTTGTTAATGAGGCAATTAAACCGACATTTTGTCCTTCAGGAGTTTCAATTGGACAAATCCGACCATAATGACTTGGGTGAATATCCCGAACAGCAAAACTAATTCGATCACGATCGAATCCTCCCGGTCCTAATCCACTAACTCGTCGTCTATGAGTTAATGACGATAAAGGATTTGTTTGATCTAAATATTGTGATAATTGACTTGATCCAAAAAATTCTTGTATTGTAGCATTAACAATATTAAAACTTAATAAGTGAATAGAATCAATTTTATTAGTTTGATTACGTAACTTTCGAATTAAACGTTGAAATCCAATTTCAAATAAATTTTGTAATAATTCTCCGACTGATCTAACGCGACGATTCTTTAAATGATCAATGTCATCTTGAACTGTTTTTGAAATCGTTAAACTTACTAATTTATCTGTAATTGCAAAAATGTCTTCATATGTTATTGTGTGAAGATGCTCGCTAATTTTTAAATTCAATCGAGTGTTAATTTTTAGTCGACCAACTCGACCTAATCTATAATAATTGGAATCAAAAATACGTGAAAATTCAGATATATTTTTCAAATAATTTAAATTTAAATTAAACCGTGACAATGGTTGATTTGAATATTTCGATTTCATCAACAATGGTTCTTTAAAATAGAAAAAATCAGAATATTGCAAATTTTGATAAATTTCTAAATCTGTTAATCCCATTTCTTTTAATAAAGAAAGAATTGGTTTTTGATTTACTTTATCTAACTGAATGATAACTTCATCTTCTTGATTTTTAATAGGATATCGGTAGGAATTAATTTTTGTATTTTTCTGAAAAGTAAAGCGAATCCATGATCCATATTCAGGAATTAAAATAGCTGTATATAAATCTTTTTCATCATATTTTTTATGGTAATTAGTTTTAATTTCATGATCTTTACTATAAGATAAAAAATTTGTTTTCGTTTTCAAATATTTATGTCTTACTGGATTATATACTAATGAATCTTTGTTAAAAGTATATTTCAACTGATCTTTTAAACTAATTGAAAAATAAATTGTTGGTCTTAAATTTTGAGAATCAAGTAGAGTGGTGATATCTAAAATTTGTGGGAATAATTCCTTTAAATTTTTCTGTAAGAATGAAAAATTACTCATCTCACCTAACCAATTCTGAGATTTTTTTGTAATGAACAGTAATGGAATATTTAGTTGGATTTGTGTTAATTTTTGAAGATCTACTATAGTTTGATCATATTTAGTAGACAAGTTAACGATTTGATTTTCTGATAAAGATAAAACCTTTGTCAACGATGATATTTTATTTGATTGTGCCCACGATTTTTTATTATCTTTATTTAGGTTTAGTTGTAAAATCTCATATTTAACTAAAAGTTGTACTAAAAAATTATAGTATTTTCCTAAATAAAGAATTTTATCTTTTTTTAAATTTAAAAGGTTATCCTGTGATTTAAACCATTTTAAAAACAATCGAATTAGTTTAACTTTAGAGTTATGTTTAGAAATTTTGGCGATAATTCGATAGAGTTTGAAAGAATTAAAAAAGTAAACCGAAGAATTTTGTTCTGTTTTTTTTAGATATTGAATAGAATAAGAATAAATAAAATCATTATTCCAATAAGGAAAAGTGTCATATACTTTCTTGTGTGGATCGTAAAATCTTGTAGGAATAGGGAAAAATAACTCGGATTTAGAGAGAAATGCTTCTCCTGCTGGTAAGAATGATCGTAATTTTGTAATATCGACAGATAATTTTCGTTTAAATTTGTTGAGACTTCGTTGGTTTTTATTTTTTTCAAAGTAAACACCGGGACTGCGAATAATTTGACTAACAATCACACGTTCACATCCATTTAAAACAAATGTTGCATAAGTAGTCATTAAAGGCAAAGTAATGATAGGAAACTGGTTTTGATATTCAATACTATTAATAATTTTATTTCTTACTTCAATTGGAATTACTAATTGTGCTCGATACGTTCCACTATACTTTCTTGCTATTAATAAACTATAAGGAGGTTTTATTAAATTGTACTCTTCTCCAAATATTATATATTCAGTAGTTTGACTAAAATCATGAATTCTTGAGAATAAAGCTAATTCTTCCTTTAAACCTTGCGTAATAAACCAACAAAAGCTTATTCTTTGCATCGTCAGAAAATCTGGAAGTGCATTAATATAATTCATATCTTGCTTCATAATTTTTGTGGGTAAGTCTAAATTTGAATAATGGGATTTAATAAATAAGCTCAAGAAAAAATAAAGTTGAGAAAATTTAAAATTTTCTTAACTTTAAATAATTAAAATTATGCAGTTTTTAAATAAGCTGATAATTTTGATTTTTTTCTTGCAGCAGCATTTTTGTGAAATATATTCTTTTTAGTACCTTTGTCCATTAAACTATAAATAGAACTTAAGATTTTTTTTAATTTTTCTTTTTCTTCTTGATTTGGAGAAGTTTTATATTTTTCTAAATTTTGGAAGAAAATTTTGATTAAAGTTTTCACGGAACTTTTATAATGACGATTTCGTAAGCGATTTCGTTTATTAATTTCAATACGTTTTTTCGCAGATTTAGTATTAGCCATATCATTATTAATTAAAATATTTTAAGTAGTTATTTTACGAATTTAAAATTTAATCTAATATAATCTATTTGATAAAAAATGAAAAGTTTTTATTTTCAAAATTTTTTATCATTATAATCAAGATTAACTCTTGATAAGATAAAGATTTTTAGGCACTATAGAAATAAAATTATAATTTTAAATTTCTATGGCAAAAAATAAAGGCACTCGAATGTTAATTACGTTAGAATGTACGGAATGTCGTTCTAATACAAATAAGCGATCACAGGGTGTTTCTCGATATTCAACACAAAAAAATCGTCGTAATAATCCAGAGCGGTTAGAATTAAAAAAATATTGTCCACATTGTAATAAACCAACTTTACATAAAGAAATTAAATAAAAAACTATGATATCAAAAAACCAAAAAAGATCACCGATTGAACTAAATCAAAAAATTAATTATAAAGATATCGATTTACTTAGATTATTTGTGACAGAACAAGGAAAAATTCTTCCTCGAAGAGCTACAGGTGTAACAGTACAACAGCAAAGAAAGTTAGCAAAAGCGATAAAACGCGCACGAGTTTTATCATTATTTCCTTTTGTCGCCTCTAATTCAGTTTAAGAATTATTAGAGTTATTATTTTTCATATATAATAACTCTAAGTCTTTAATTTTAATTGACATTAGTTTCTAAGGAGCATTTTATGGGTAATTTTATCGATAAAACATTTACAGTAATCGCTGATATTCTTTTGAAAGTTTTACCTGCAAGTAAA
>JAYJME010001485.1:0-16302 GCA_036873775.1 Costaria costata
ATTTATCACTCATGGTTGTTCCCAGAAACATGTTGATATTTGAAC
This sequence comes from Costaria costata, assembly GCA_036873775.1. NCBI lineage: Eukaryota > Phaeophyceae > Laminariales > Agaraceae > Costaria > Costaria costata. Next base: position 46 of record JAYJME010001485.1, read on the forward strand.
TGGTGGGCTTTGGCACGTCTATTACTAGACAATATATGACCACAGCTAGTTCTGGTGTTAATATGTTCTTTCGTTTGATGTAGGGGTTTCCACGATTTATTTAGCATCGCTGGTCGAACGAGGGAAATGAATCATACAGGTTCGGGGCGGGGGGGCGCGGGAGCGGGTACGGGGAAGGGATTTGAAGGGGAGTGTGCTGTAAACATGAAGCAACATACCGAGCGGGATCTCTGGTACTGGTATGACATTGTGGTCATGTGTCAGTTATTGATCACACATGGTATTTCCCAGCAATATGTTGATATCTGTATTGGTGGGCTTCGATACGCCTGGTGGGCTTCGATACGCCTATCAATATATATATATATATATTATATATATATATATATTATATATATTTGGGGGCTGGTCAAGGTTGATTGTAATTCATTAATTTCTCACTTCGGGGACGAGATAGAAATAGACGATATTGCTGCGGCACAAAATATTACACTGCGTTGTTAAAATCAGAGTACATTGTAGGTGTGGAAGTTTTTCGGGTGGTGGTGTCCATCGTTAGACATTGTCCACCACAATAGGTTTTGTCAACGGTGTCCATCGATAGAGATTGCCGGCCACAATAGATTAGGAAATGTATCTATCGATAGCCATCGCCTGGTCACAATGTATTAAGCAATCCATATTATATTGATAGCCATCGCCGGTCACAGTAGATTATCCAACATATTGGTCGAAAGCCACTGTCGACCGCAATAATTATGCTAACTATCGGTCGATATCCATGGTCGGTGAGAATATATTTCAACCCAGGTTATTTAGCGCACGTCTGCCTGAACGATACGTTGGGGACGTCACCTATCGATAGACATTCCCGACGACAATATGTCGAGAAACGTGCCAATCGATAGCCTCTACCGACGACACTAGATCCGTCCATTGCACCCTATTATATTACTATTATTGCAGGATCCATTGTATATTGTCCAAGTTGTGGACGTACCTCTATTTATAGAGGAACTAGCGTGGCGTTTGCGAGGGGGGACGTCAGGTACACAAAAGGTTTCCTGGAGACATGTACGATGTACTAGACAGGGGAGGACGTTTCGGTTGAGAAAAATTCCATCCCCGCGGTTTCCAGTGGTTTAACAGCGAGTACCCGGGCAACCGTTACTCGCGAGTTCGCTGGTACTCGGGCTACCAAAAACTGCCGAATATGAAAGTGCTACTCATGTATACCAGTCACGAGTTTGGACAAAGAGAGTTTGTACTCGCGAGTCCCCAGGATTTGTTCAAACCCGGATTTGTTCAAACCCGGGATTGTTCAAACAAGTGCACAACCACGCGTAGTGTGGGGTGTACAGGGTAGTGATCCATCCTGGATTATCCCGCACATTTGATGATACTGTACACAGACAGTAGATCCACCTACTTTCAGGTTGTCATGGTCTACACTACTAGCCAATATACAATTATAGGCACAATCGATATTGGACAAACCAACTTGAACGCTGTCACACTTAGTAATTACGTTAGTTAGTACCTGGTACGCTATTCACCGCTGCTGCAGGCAAGATATTGTGTAAAACAAGTCATCCAGTCCTCCGGTTAGTTTACCGGTTTGTTTAAACGGTATTTTGGTGGTTTGGACCTGTGTAACAAGTAAACCGGTTGCTAACTGGGCTTCAGAAACGTCCAGTTCTTGGTTTCACCAACCGAGAAATCATGCACTGCAAACAACCGCGGTTAACGGTTATTTTTCTATACGGTACCCATCTCTAGAGGCGACTCAAAGAGCTTGTAATTCGGTCGCCTTATATCAAAACAGCGACGACACTGGCCTAATCGTAGTCCGCGCGATTCGTACCGCCTCACGAATCAAGAACTTAGTACGGATCATCAACGCAGTTGGTTGAGTTGCTGGTGAGTCATAAAAATAATGTGGAGTATGTGCAGCGTACACGGTAGAACGCGTACGGTACAGGGGCGAGATACTTTCCCCGAATGCAGCAATTTTACGTGCATGTAGGGGGTAGCACAGCAGGGTACATTATACTAAAGGTGAACAAGAGTATATACTACATACAATTCTACCAACGGTACAGTAGATACGAGCAACAAACAAGACCCTACCAAGGGTTTTGGGTATTCGTAAATGAGGCCTTGGGATAGCAACCCGGGAATGAAAAAAGGATTCGGGTGAAAAACGAAATTATTTATGTCGGAACACGTCGTTGCCGGGGAGCTTGGCTGGCCGAATTCAATTCATCTCCTTGGGATTTTTTCTCCGTCGTCCACTGGTATCAAGTTGCCACCGTCGGCCCAAAATATATACGAAGGGTCACACGATGACGGGCACTGGTTCTTGATGTCGGCGAGGCCGTCCGCGTCGTCCCCCAGCCAATGTACTTGTGTACCAGGTATCGAACAGAAAATGTAAGGCACTGAGAGTCACGACGAAATATGACAAATAAAGGAATTTCAGAAGCCGATAGACTGAGATAGTGTGCAATGCAATATTTCCCACGTGAATAGAAATCAAGCCGAGATGCAACCGGTCTTGTTCTCTATATCTTGCATTCTCTGACACAATCTACCCGCAAAACATGATTTGGCTGTCTGTTCATGTGTTCGTGCTGGCAAGTCCGGCGGCTTCTAAAAGATGGTTGCGACAACTCGCGTGGACGGCTGGTATTAGTGTTGTCGACAGAGAACTCAGGAAAATATACATTGTATTATTGTGTATATATACCTGGTATATGCCAATAATTCCAGTATATATTTCCTGGTAATGCAGACGTGTACATATATAGACGTACCGGGTATTATGTTGTATAATGTATTCATACCCGTTCGCGGGTATGGCACAGAAGGTACAGCGCCTATACTCAGGGAAAGTATTTGTTGCGACCGGAATGGCTTCAGGTTTTTAGGCAGTGAAAATCGGCAAAATGTCACCAAGGAAATGCGAGTTTTGTTGGGATTTTGTTGCGACGAAGGTCCAGTGATTAGCGCTACGATCGCGCCGCTTGCCGAGACATACCGGGACATGCCGAGAGGTGTGACGCGCGCGAGGCAAAGAGAGACCGATTTTACACCTAGTTCGCTCGGATAATGGAAGCCGCAGTTGGCAGCCCGACACGATGATGGTGTGGTGGTGTCTCCCGGCTGTGGCATTTGGTTTGTTGTGCTGCTCAGACCTGCGCTTTGTCGCTTCGAGTGGGTACTAAAGTAGGGACCAGCGCAGCCTGCCGTGTCCCTCTACTGCCGTGTCCGTCCCTCTACGTATGCTCTCTTTCCAGAGTCGAGGGGCACATACTTCTTGTTCCTGCGTGTACCCACGGATCACACCAGCACCAGCAGCAGACTAGACCATCAGTATCCGCAGCTTCGTTTCGTTGATCTGACCCATAGTACAGGCCAGCAGCAGCGGGCAGACCCGATACTTTCAGTCGGCAGGACGTGTTTCGCTTCAAATTTCACACAGCAGCACGAGTTTCATTCTGTCCGCAAATGTAAAGATGGGTTTTCACTATATTTCTACTCAAATAGTCCTAACATTTCCGGACAGAGTGGAAATCGTCAGTGCCACATTTTACCCAAATTTAAGAACGTCTTGATCCTCATATTAATAAGGAAAAATCTGCACATTTACGGACAAGCTGCACGAGAGGTATAATATCCGCGAAAAGCTCTTCCCCCACTCTAAAACCAAGTGAAACAAACTCTCCCCTTTGAAAACCATGTCGATAATTTAATTCCCAAGAAACGTTTCCCAGATATAGAATCTGATCCTGGTACATAGGCAGTACTCGTACACAGCGGTTTTTGTTATAGTTCTACTGAAATTAAGAGCAAGTTGTTCTTGAGTTACGAATATTCCAGAGATATATTCTGGGTTCAGCCATTCAGGCAGCGGGCTGGGAAGCTGGCCCTTCCCACGAGGGCGGTTTCGACCGCACCTTCAAGCAGCAAAAATGCAACAGGGTAAAATTGGTGTGGTTATTGGTTTTCTCCGTCGCCAGCAGCGTCTCAACGTCATATACCCCCCCCGTATCGGTACGCCCGTCGCCGTCAAACGCCGCATCTTCGCGAGATAGCAAGCACGTGAGGTAGACACCAAGTGTTTGTAACTGTTGGCAGAGCCATGGGGTGCTGCAGGCATCCACCCTCCGACTACAAAAACTCTTCAACATAACTGTTAACAGCAATATATATACGAAGTACACGTATAAGATACTCGTACGCGTGCTGAATCAGCAATTTACCCGTTCGACAAGGTGGACCATCCTGTCAGAACCCGCATCGTCGGGGTTTACTACAGCATCAGTAGAACCTAACCATATCATGATATCGGGGTCGAAAGAGTCAAATATATTTGTATATAGTGTGAAAGAACGGAGTGGCTGTTCCGCCCGAGATTCGCGACTGGCCGGCCATGTGTAGAGGAATGCAGACTTTCGAGAAGGTCTAAACATGGCTGAAGACACTCTAGAAGGTAGGGGCATGAACTACGAATTACATATGCATCCGTTGGAAATTGTTCTGGGATGTCTACGATGTCCACAGACGCCTTATGCTCGACCGACGGCAGAATAAATGTGTTGCCCAACAGACGCACTGCGCCTCACAACCCATTCAGCGAACCCAGAAACAGGACGACAAGGCAAACAACAGAAACAGCAGCAGCAGTACCAGCAGCAGCAACAGCAGGAGGTGCGTGAGAACGTTAGCAGAATATTCCGCATGAGGCTAGCTAGAATATACAGAAGAAGCTAGAAAGCGGTACTGTACTGGAAACTAATATCCAACGCACTGACCAGGCATTGCTTGATGTATTTTGTTCTGAAGAAGAGTGGTAATGTAAGGTAGACGGTTGGTGGCAAGCGTGCATGTACCAGGTAGGCAACACACTCAGCGGGAATGAGCGCGGCTTGGCCACCGTTCGATGTATACATAGGGGTCTGGGGGCGTAAATGCAAGATGCTTGAGCAAAAGTCGGGGATGCGGCTAGACCGCACCGATGTTGCGGCTGTCCGACTTGTAGGTTACACCTCGCCGTTTTCTCACACACACCGTACCCATCCCGAATTTTTCTCCGTCCTCGTTGCCACAGTGGCAGCCCAAGACCGCGGAGACCAATACTGCGCGAACATTCGCTATGGCTGAGGGACACCTTATCAAAGTTGGCGATGTTCAGGTGAGCATGGTTTTGTGAAGGCCTCTTGGGTCCGTTTGGTTTTCCAGTCCTAAGGCATTTTTGAGACCCGTCCTCACCGCTGATTGTACAGCCCTCACAACCGATTCTCAGGTAGAAGGTACACGCTTTAGAGAGTTGAATAGATGACCATCCCAACTGAACGAAGCCTGTGAGAAGTCTGTGTCGAAGTAAATGTTTAGAATACGAGGAACGCGGAATGAACGCATATGCCACGATTCTCGTTTGCTCAAAACGAAGATTGACCACAGAGAGCACACGAATGCAAAGACTGGGCTATCTATGGCCCCTGTCACTGATCTCAGACGCATTCTACGGTAAGGGTGCACCTATCAGTATTTGAGGCGCTGTATTTAAGGTAAACAACCCGCAACTGAAATTGAGAAACCAGTGTATACTTAACCCGGTGAACCATCCCGCTAGATATCGAAACAGGCTGTAGAGAAAAGTATGAGTTGCCGTGGGTTGGTGTAAGGCTTCTGTCGAGATGCCCCGTCAGGCAGACAATATTCAGCCAAACTGTGCAACCCTTGTCATAGCATGTTACCCCAAAGTACAGTGTTTGTAAAACACTTACATATCCCCGCGTACTTCGTCGTTTCAGGTGGAAGGCGACCGGCGCGTGTTTCCGTTGGAGCCCAAGGTGATCGCTTCTTACAACTGGAGCACCAGATCGAAGACCGGAACCCCCCGCATCATCACCCCTGGCGCGCCGCGCCGGTTCGTTTCGCCGGGGCATGTAGGATTCACGCTAAGTAAGGATTCTGGAGACTCGTTGGTTGACGAAAACGGAGAAAGAATGCGCCCGTTTAGTGCTCTGGAGCCACTGTTCCACTCCCTCGACATCTGCATGCCCGGGTTCGACATGGACACCGTCGACATCGTCACGGACAGAAACAACTTACGCAAGCTACTGGAATTCTGTGGAAGCCCTGGTGAAAGGTGGGTACGATAGACCGATCGGTGTTTGACCAAATACTCAGTTAAAAGCTCACAGGCGTTGAGGCTTCTGTGACTGTTTCGATGTTCCGTTGCACCTATACAATTCCGAACAGGCAACGCCTCGTAGCCGTTCCAGCCGAGCCAGTCTCAAACACGTGCACTCTGGACACCTCTCCGCTAGATTGGTGTAGATATTACCCGCCTTCGGTTTGTTCGAGATCGCCCCTTTATACTCTCAGCGGCGTGTAAATGGCAGTAGTAGCATGTGATGGACATGTAATATTGGACTCGCAGGGCACCTCTGCGAACCGTATAACAATGTTAGTCACATTACTGTTTGAAAAACCAACGACTCACTGTACAGGATAACACTGGGATATGTCGTCTCACAGTCACCCTGCTCACGTTCCGCACCCTCACTCCACCGCGGCTTGATCCCCCTCAACTTCTACCGTGAACAAAACTTGCACCCGACTTTAAAACATCAATGTATACACACAATATGCTCCATCTCTTTCGGGCTTGGCCAGGGAAATCATGTCTGAAGCAAACTGCCTATTTCAGCATTGACCACAAAGAGAAGTCAATGTCTCTGACGCAAGGGATTATTCCCTACTGCTGTGCAAGGAGTCAGTACGACTCGTGCGCAACATGGTGGTACTCGTACTGCTCACGCTCTTTGTAGACACTTGGTGAGGCCGCCCGTTTATTTTCGTTGATCGATATACCTGCTTCACAGAAGGGGTTACCCCATCACGAATAATCCCACGGCCTAGGCATACACGAAGCAACGCAATAAAGTGCAAACGGCATTCTAACCAATGCTTTTTGTCCTTGCCGCGTGTTCTCATGTTTAGAGTATTAATGTATAAGTACTACTACATTGGACGTTGATGTCTTATCTCTGCCTGGTATGCAATATAGAGTGTTCGATCTGCGCACAAGACTATCCAAATAATTAAAAACAACATAGGGAAACTGTTGAAACAACCATGTACTTCGAACGGATAAAATACGTTTTTCTGGATATATATTTTCATTTTACGTTATATACGGTGCGTTGTAGTGCACTTTTACTTTTATTTCAAATACTTTACTTAGATTTCGAGAAAAGTGCACTTTAAATTGTATTACAAATATTTTAGTTATGTTTCACGTACCTCAGCTGTGAGTTCGACTGGTTGGGTGGTCAGGATACGACACCACACCGGTACGTATTGTATGATATGTATCGATGGTATCATATGAGTATGATTGCATCAATCGACGTACTGCGGTACCTGATTTTGCCCTCGTTCGTAATATGATACATGCTTTAGAGTGTTTGCGCAAAACAAAAAGAGGAAACTCTACAAAAATAAGTTCTCCCGAGGGCTCCATTTGCGGTAGTTTTTGAACATTTTTGAACGGTAAACGCGTTCGAAAAGTAATGTTTTTCCGTATTCACTTTCCCAAGTTCATTTTAGAAATGCATGATGGGCCTACATGCCCCGAGCATTAAGCCGAACAACAAGGCCTCCTCGAAGCGCGAGGAAACCGGCCACCTCAGCCAGCCGAGGGCGCTCGTTTGTCGCGCGTTTCATCCGCAAACATTTCAACCCCAACACTGCTGCTGCAGCAAGGAAAAGTACAGCAGTAGCAGCAGCAGCAGCTCGGCGGTGTGAGGTTGCAACTGTCTATGCGCCGAGCTTCCAGTGTTGGGCACTCAGCGGGGTTGGTACTCTCTGGTGCGTTGTGAGCGCGTACGCCTTGTACTGCCTACCGCGTCGTAGCTCTAAACAATGAATGATAGGTCCTAGGGACTTTCTGGGCTTTTCGTTTGCTGTGAATAGCTGCTGTTGCCGGTGCTGCTGCTAACTTTTGGCTACGGCGCAGCTGCTTGTCAAGGCCTAGTAACAACGGCGTCGGCACTGCTCTTAGCTCGGTTTCCATCGCAGCTGCCACCATTGCCCTGTTGCCTCGGTGCTTGCTTGGGGTATAATTTGCGAACTTGTTCGTCTTCTCCTTTTTTTGTTGTGTGTGGGCATGTCATAAAACATATTGTATTTTCAATTTGCCTTTTCACGTGTGTCGCTAACCCGATTTCCCTGCCTGATACGGCATGTCAGGTTTGCAACATCACTTTTTGAGTTGCTTATACACAAACACTACTAATACAGTTCACTCTTTTAGGTCTAAAGTAATGAATTGCACAGATGGCTTTATACGCAAGCACTCTACTATTAGTCCGTGGACGAATTATTGTCTCATGTTTTTGATGGGGTATATCGTAGGTAGACGAATACTCGCCCAATGCTTTCGAGAAGATTTTCGTCCACGGAGAATTACTTGCCAAATGTTCTCGAGGGGGTTTTCGTCCAGGGACGAGTACTTCCCACATGAACCGAACACGACGCCAACGAATACCTATACCTATTTGTACGAGTATTCGTGGGGCGTGTGAAACTATGTATATACATGCCTTGGAGCACCTGGCAGTGGCTCGCCCAGAACAAAAAATGGAATATTTTGTTTTCTTCCTAAGGAAACGGCTTACTGTTATTGACCTCTTTGAACGCCTGTGATTGGTCCGGACACATGTTTTGCGCTAGCGACAGTCCTATGTACGAGGGACACGTTCGATTGTCTCTGAAAGCCAGCTTCCGTTGGAGACAGCTCCGAAAAAATTGGATTCTCAAACTAATTGGGGTGTGACCCCACCGTGGAAGGCGTCCCAAGGGTTCCTTTAATACAGATCCGAGTGAAGCCTCAATATATGCGAGAGTAATCATACCACCGCTTTTGTCAGGTTTCAGAGTGTTCTCGTTCTGGTTCGGCGTTTTGACTGCCCGTGTGGGTATCTACCCTCACTTTCGGAACATCGGTACTGAGGTTGTCTCGCTTTCGAGCAAGTACCTTAAAATAGTCACCACTATCGTCGTCGTCACCAGTGTACGTACTACCTGTTTGGTTCATACGCCCCTCGATGTTGATCAAATATGCACACCACTTAAAGTATTTTTACCGTCGTTCAAAGCCAACAGCAACACCAGCAAGGCGTATCGTTATCACTGGCTCGTAACACGGACAATATACGACGGTCCAATATGAGCGAATCCTAACAAACTCGAGTTGGACTATGGGTTCAATCGCATATCTTCCCCCGACCAGCTAACGTTTGCTATCCCGTCCTACTCCTCTTGTGCTCGTTACTTTCATTTTCCTGAACATGAAGCTCGACGTCGACTACCTCCCACAATGAGCCTTTCAAGTTCTTCGTCCATGGTATCGGCGACGACCGTAAGGACGGGCCAACCCTGGTGTTTACCCGTGTTACCACAGGTCAAGAGCCGCGTTATCCTGGATACGGCGCAAACTTCGAGAAAAAGCTCACCGAGAAGGACCCGAAAGCCCCTGCCGACGCAGGAAGCTTCCGCGTCGCCGTGAAGGTTAGTGCTGGCACGTCTTGACACGCCCAGATACTATCGGTGGAATACACATAACATATTTACCAGATATCTGTGCCCAAATAGAAACCCAAAGTATTGTAGTTCCACCAGAAGTATCCCTAGGTTCGGCGGTTTCGGGAATACGGTGTCTTTAGGAGTTCCTCTGCATACCTGTCAGTAGATGCGAAATATCTCTTTGTTCTGCCGCTTGGCAACAAGACTGCCATCACCCCGCATAATATTTTTTTTGTTGTCTCCCCAACCGGACATGTCACACTTGCTAGATGAGCCTCGATGGCGTGGCTCTCCTGGTGCGCTCTGAGGTCGACGCCTGCGGCAAACCTAACGGAGAAGACGGCCTCGACGTCAAACTCCTGAGCCTGCAGGTCATGTCTAAAGAGAAGAGTCAGGTGAGTAAGGGCACCAGACGATGCTCATCCTTCTGGCTGGCGGTACATTCTTGTCGTTGTCATTTGTTTAGGTCGAGCTAGACATTCGTTTAGAACGAGGCAGTTTCTTGCCATCTGAAACAAAAAGCGTCTTCGTAGTGGGGTGCATGCAGACCTCGAGAACATGTATACCTAGCACGTCGGGTGTCTCTGGCGTCCTGTCCATTGGCGGATCGTATCAAGAATTGCGAGACATGATACCACTGATTTTCAATAAACTCGACGTTTACACCGGCGGGCAGGACTGGGCACGGTGGACTTGGTTTGTTGCATGTTGTGTGAGCAGGCTACGGTCTGCGTTTTGCTGTGTTTGTGGTGGTTTTGGTATTTCTGCCGTGGGTTTTATCTAAGCGGCGGAGTTTCGTTTATCTGTACGTGGAACGCACAAGTCCTACTGCGAGTAGGAGGCAGCATTTGCCCCATATATTTATCGCCCTGCTTGTAGTCGGGAGTTAACACGTTTATCTCACCGGCGAATCACGTGTGGAGACTGTTGCTAACTTGCACTACACACTCCTGTTGGCGTCTGCAGCCCAAGGCGGGTACATCGGTCTCCTCTGGCAAGCGGTCATCTTCGTTCGGTGTCGAAAGTGCTGCGGCAAAGTCCGGGCTGACGTCCACTAAGAGCGGAGAACTTCTGGACGATGGAGCCCAAATATTGGAGTTTAAGACCAAAAACGGGAGGTAAGAAGACCTCGAGTTAAGCAGTACAAATGTCGAAACGATGGATTTTCGCTAAGTGCCCGTGACCGTCTGGGCGACTAACGAGACAAATATCGTAGTAAGCCGGCGTGGTGGCAGTAGAGTGTACTCTGCTTAGAATAATCATTGCTGACGTTTTGCACAAATGGTTTCCACGGGACCTTAGGTACGTGTGTTTTCGCCTGGTTAAGATACCAGATCAAAGTTTCAAAAGTACCTCTTACGCGCTTGTTCTTCCGCGTAGGTTTCTACAAAAAACGAAACTTGGTGGATATTTTTTGCCCTATACTTTTAAATTGTTCGTAACAAATACAGCATATATATATTTTTGTGGTATGAACGGTAGGTTGTTGATGGGAATATTTCGACAACGCAGTTCGACATAGGTCGGGGTTCTGCGGGTGATCTGACCCTGCGATTGTTTTAAAACAAAAAACGAAGAGGAAAAACACTGAACCAAGAACGTCATATACATGTTTCATGTTTCTCGTTTTCCATCCAATCGATGTAGAAATTAAGGGGTTCCCAAAGAAATCATTTTGTGTAGACGCTATATATAAATATATGTACTATTATGTTGGGGCTTGCCCGAGAGAAGCCGAAGGGCCTGTTTTAGACCAGGTTTTGAGCCGTCCACGGAACAGTTCGTGGTGGGCTCTACCTCTTGGTGCGCCGTTTCCTGCACGTGCCTGAGCTTGCTCGCACCTGCTGACCCTGCGAGTACCAATGGTCTATATTAGTTGGACTGTGGTCATGGCCGGTCGTAATCGATCATGGACGCGGTCATGGCCGCATTTAGGACCGGTCCAACAGGGTTAGGGTTACGGTTGGGTTGAGTCTACGACTTCTCGTGATTTTCAAAGCGCGTCCATGACCGTGGTCATGACAGATCAAGTGGGTGGTGGTACTGTATTTTCTCTATCATGGGTACGTGGGTGGGTTGGGTGTGTAGGGTTAGGGGTTAGGGTTAGGGTTGGAGCGTACCGTTAGCACGAAAAAACACAGAGGTCTTCCACAAAATAAATAATGTTCACGATGATAAGGTTCCACTTGTTCAAGTCCACAAGCCGCGTGCTCGAGTCCCGCGGTGAATCATTTTGTTTTACATTTTGATTAAAATTTATCTTAATGATTTTGTTTGCTGATGCACAACCTAGTATCATATTAATGTGCATGCTGTACTCCTACGGCTTGGCCTTTTTCGTTCTACTGGCGCTGCTGTTGTGGCTTTTGTCTTCGTCGTACGAGCAGTGCGGCTGCTGCTGCTGTACAAACAGCTACACTAATACAATAATCAGGAGTGTGTGTGTTTCTTTATGTTCGGCGGGCTTTCTCTGCGCTCAACCATGATTAATTCTTGCACCCACCCCTAGGCAGTACGTAATAATGTCGCATTTACCGCCTCTGTTTGCCTATGACAAACTTGACCTTATGACAAACTTGACCTTCACGGGCATGCGTGGAGCCGTAGGCGGGCGCGTGTTCTTATTCATGGGCAGCGTTTTTTATCTGTACTTAACCATGATTTATTGTGCACCCCCCTTGGCAGTACGTTATGTCGCATTTATGGCCTCTGTTTGCCTATCTATGACATCCTCGACCGTCACGTGCATGCGCGGAGCCGTAGGCGGGCCTCCGCCCGGTACGTCGAAGCCCTCTTGAATACAAATATGTTTACTTGAAACGGTATGTGTCGACCTGTTCGTGGTTTTATCCAAAGGTACTGACTTCGCCGCTTACAACCTGGAACTTAGGTTATTTTTTCAGTTGAAGAACAAACCGGCTGCTAAAACAACAATTGTTCGCTCAGCCATGGTAATAACGACTGTGGTCAGCTTACCTCGGAAGTTGTTTCAGTTCGAATGTGATTGGCCGAAAACAGGTTGAACAAACAGCATTGCACCGATAATTATCTTAAATGAGTACCAGTTAGATGATTGGTTGGCCTGTTGCCGTGGTTTCTGAGTTTCTTACACGATCGTCGAACGACGCGTGCTACGATAGAGGTTGCACTTTGAGTTTTTTTTGTTTCTGAATGACGGGGCTCCTTCACACAAAATGTCCGAATTTCATTATTGGTTAGCAATATTATCATTTTTAATGCCTAGTCCATGAGTTTGCACATCGGGCTGCCCTTCCAGCTTATTTCAAACAGTTTTCGGGTGTGATATGGAGCTCCTGGCATGAACAGTTTAGAAAATAAATGGTGCACCTCTATCGGAACGTGGATCGAGCCGAAATCAATTGTGCATGCCTCTCGACTTATACCACGAAGGTACGCCCACGACATCAACTGGAAGGATTTTTACTGGCAAATGGCCCTCGGAGGGGCTCACAAGCTTGTGCTCGGACTCCACAACCGTGGAACGTTCAACGGTGTCCAACAGCTTCCCATCGAGAAGGTGCACATGTACACCCCGTAGGACGCCCCCCGGGATGAAACATTCCATGATTTGACGACTACAGCCATGCATGATAATGAATGACAACACCCCCCCCCCGTTATAGTGTCAGTTGAAATTGTTCTCAAAATATTGTCTGATTGTTGCCGACGTCGTTGCCCCCTCAAACCAATCCCTTCCGCGGGTCCTCTTGTAAGCAATGATGTTCATTCGTGTGTTTTTGGGTAGCTTCAAGGGTGTGTAAATTCGGTTCAAGAGGGTCGAAGAAGCCTGTAACGCAAAGGCAGCACAACCTAAAACTTGCGATAAATGACCGTAGCCTAAATCATCACCGTGTTTTACTCAATGGGCAGTGGATATATCTAAGCCTACACTGACAGACAAATATTGATTATGGCACATTGACTCATGCGCTGTTGTCTTCATCTATATACGAACTGCTTTCACAAGGTCATGGCTCGAGCTGATGAAACCGGCTCTTCTTCGATGGTGTATTTGGTGAACACCATTCGTGAGGTCATCAAGGCGGCCCACTGCCTGATGGATGCACCGACTTCATCATCCAGTGACAAGCATGACAAGCGGACCCGCGCTGCGGTAGTCGTGGAACACTCACCAACCATGTTTGGGGGAAAGGGTGCCCTGCGTGTTAGGCTCGCTGTTCCTGGAGACCGCGTGGTTTCTCCCTAATCGCGTTGTCACCTGGACCTGTGTTGAGGTCTTGGAATAGTTGTGCTACGATCTCAAAGCCCTGCCCACTTTGCACCCTCTTCGCCAAAATTGATTGATTCTTGATCATGTTGGGTGGACTTGGGGATGGCTTCCCACGAAGGCGTTGAACCCCGCGTACGCGTCGGAACCTTACACGGTCAGTCTTGCCCTGCTTGCGTATATCTTATGTACCATATATATATATTATATATATATATTGGGTCCGTGGAGAAGGGGCCTTGTCGATCAGATATGCGTTTGGTTTCCTGGCTGGCCTCGAACCGTGAGAAAGAACGGGAACAGTCCGATATTAGGTTAGCCTACTATTTAACAGCATCCCGAAAGTGTGTTGCAAGGACCATGGACGTGGAGTCGGCGGAGACGTTGTACTTGATTCATATCTATCATCTTGTATATGCGTTGTACGCTGGTGTTGTCGGCCGTGTTATGGTTGCCTTTTTTTCGTTTCTACTAATTGATATTCCGTTTAGGGTGCGGTTGCCTTGGTATGAGCTGATAATCTGGTTTTGCTGTTGGTCTTGGCCCCTACGTTTGTGGTATTTTGGAACCCGTCCTCCAGCGGGGAGGATTTAATGAGTATAATATAATGTGGGATGATCCATGGTTGGTAGGCATTCTGTTTCACGGAACGCCGCTCACGCGTTGAAACGTGCCTGGTATCACTGCCAAACATCGTTCGGTCGGAGTATTGTCGTTTTTCCCTAAATTGATCATTTGGGTTGGCATTCTCTAATTTTATATCGAGAACTGTGACAGACCCTGCCGCATGTTCCAATCTAGCACAAGCCTGACTATCACGACATCGAGACTGCTTGCGAAATGGCGATAGCTGTCATTTTGCAGAGGCCTTGGATTCTCGTCAGAGACCTACATTCTTGCCTTTGCGCCCTCGTTGAGAACGCGGTCCACGTATTCAAGGCATATGGAGGGTATGAGTCCATTTTGTGTGGAAGGTAGGGTGGCTTGCTATTGAACAGATATGAAAGGTTAGTCAGATGACGCGGCGATCTCCTGCGGCGCGTACTAGATATGTGATTAAGAACACAAACTGGGTACACCATATTCGGCTTTTCATTACTCTAGTAAGTTGCGTTTTGGAATTTGGAAACAATAACGAGAGCGAGGGTTTTCTATGTTAGTATATAAGGATGAGGAGGACATTTGTATGAAACAATATATCGTTGTTTACTGGGCAGTGAAAAGCGTTGCCGCACACGTGTAACGCAGCAGCGACCCATCTACCCGGCGCGAAAGCATTGCTATCACCGTATGCGGAAGTCGTGGGGCGTCATGATGACTGAATCTGCACGTTTCCCAGCTCATGGTCCCCATTGCCTGTAGCGTATAACGCTCGGGAGCATTGTACCTAAGGTTGCTTCATATATGGTGTCTACGTCTGCTCTCCTTATATGTCGACGCCGTAGGTGCCGCAACGCCTGAAACCGCTGTCTGACCCGTGGGTTGCTTCTCGCTACCTAAAAAGCTGTGGTTGCTCGCCGAGGATTGTGATCCTCACAAATCATTTTTTACGGTCAATGCCATCACATCAAGTTGTCCCGTCACACCCGAACCCGTCTTCCGTATACCGCTTTGCTCGGACCGAACACTTGAAGTGAGACATGTTCAGATTGCGGTATGTTGCCAATCTACTGGCCTCCCTGGTAGATTCAGAGCGTTTCCACCTCCGCCACAGCACTGAACTGGCAGATCGTCGGAGACCGTCATGCCAAGTTGCTTGTGATGTCCTTATGGATTGGTGCAGTCACTGATGACGTAGTCGGGGTTCTCTACCCTTGGCACATTCCCTCCTTTAATGCTTTACAAAAATATGTTCGCGGCGCATGGATCGCACCCCTGGATAGGAAACATCGTACCCTATCCGTTCCACCCTCCCTTCTATTTGAAAACATTGAGCACTACCGTTCACACAGATGTGAAGCTGCTGCTGGAATCAATTCCGGTATACACGTTGCAAGCAACACGTTCTTGACCGGAATGCCATGAGCCAGCACCCCAAACGTGATCAGCACCGCTACCAAACAGAACAGAGAACGCCGTATTCCATCCCGCTGTTTCTCGCTTCCACCCCCTTGACGCAGTCCTCTGTGTCCTGAGGACTCATCCAATGCTCCTTTCGACCGCTTCTCGAATATTCAATTATTGAGTGTGATAAAAGTCTGTTCCAAGTTTAAACGAATCAATCGCAAAAAATCAAACATCAGTTAACAGCATCAACGAACACACTGTACCTAACAAAACCTTAAACGAAGCTGCCACGTCGTTCTAGGTTCGGGTTTTTAAACATACATAGCACTGATGACGAACTGATCTATACCACCGTACCAAACTGACTGCAGCACTAGACGCATACTCCGGAAGGCATAGCC